>NQII01005199.1:0-169511 GCA_002778355.1 Clitarchus hookeri | reverse complement strand
GGAGCTCCCCGTTTGTCCGTTTCTGGCACATTCCGCACTGGTATACCCAGCCTCTTGTGCCCTCGGCTCTTTCGGTCCACCCTATACATAGGTTGTGGAATGCCTGGGTACAGGTAGCGCACCGAGTCAGGCGCGTGTTGTATCCCGGGCAATTCGGGAGGTCGCACTGTGTCTGCGGCTCCTGACACTCAAGGCACTGGTACTCTGTTCCTTGTGTTATTAAATACGGGCCCGAAGCCGAACTAAAACATAAACACAGCGGCCTACCGCCGCCTCAATTATTTGAAAAAAGTATGTCGGGTTGCATTTTTGTTGCAAACCCACTATAGGAGTTATGGGAACTTCCGGTTCCTGACCTCGTGACAGCACGGTTATCCGGGGGCTTATGAGAGATTGGCGGTACCATATTTATGTTGTTGGATGGACTCCTTGAATGTTGACACATTTCAATGCAAAGTATTGCGCCACATCTATAATATGTCATCAAAGTGAAAGTTTTTCTCCCCCCCCCCTCCTACGTCATAATCAAACCTACACACACACACGCGCGCGAAACATCAAATTTTTAATACTCACATTTTGGGTTAATAGAATGAAATGTTTTTCGCTTGCAACTGCCACATGGCAATGTTTGTTTACATTTGGCGGAAGGATACGAAATGGGCTTGAAAGTAGATCTTTAGCAGGGCTTCAAGAAAGTCTCTTCCAGTCGCGAACTGACTATATATTCCCTCCAGGCGTCCATATGACACTGGTATCAGAAGTGAGATGGAGGCATTTAATTGTGAATTAATTTAGACAGTTGGCAAGAAATTAGTTATATTCAAAGAAATTAATTTTATTGTAATAGTTGTAGGCCCCAAATTCAGACTGTTTTGTACAACCATTGCAGTGAATGTTAACTAGAAAAACGTCTGCAGAACTGGAAGCACTGCGAGCATTAATTGAGAGAGCTAGGTAGCCAGATAGTTAATGTAAGCGCAAGTGTAAATAGCTTTAAAAAAGATAGAAATAACCATGTTAGTAGTGTAAAAGAAACTGTGAATGAAACTATAAATAAACAAATTAGTTCAATAATAATAAGTGTAAACGACAATGTAAATGGCATCTGTAAATGAAAATGTAGACAAGAAAATAGATCATGTAGAAAGGAAAATAGACACAGTAAATGAAAATGTAGACAGCATAATAGAAGGCATTAGCGAGTCAGCGAATGAAAGAGTTGACTATGTGGACAAGAAAATTGACAATGTAAATGAAAAAGTGGACAATGCCAATGAAATTATGGACAGCATCGAGAATGAATTGAAACAGAAGATCAGTGTATTAGAGAAGTCCAGTACGGGCAGTGATGATGAATGAAGACTAAGAAGACAGCAAGAAGAAGACACTGAAGGAGTTGCAAATGGCAGTGAAGGACATCGCTTGGAGGGTCCGTGCTGCAGAGTTTCGCCCCCCCCCCCCNAAACAACCGGAGTGTTGGTCATGTGGACAGCCAGGGCACCTAAGAGCCTACTGCCCACAACAACAGCAGCAGAAGCAGCAGCGAGAAAAGAGGCAGCGTGAAACAGGTGAGAATACAGTACATTCGGAAATCCTGTAAACACCGATCTTAGGGGGTGAAGGTCGGTGACTGCTGGAGGGAAGGCCCAAATGTTCTTACATGTCGTCGGGGAAACAGGATTGGGATGCAATANTGAAGGTCGGTGACTGCTGGAGGGAAGGCCCAAATGTTCTTACATGTCGTCGGGGAAACAGGATTGGGATGCAATATTTGTGGAGAGGAGTCTAAATGATGTTTCTTGCCAGATGGTCGTCGATACTGGGCGACCATAACAGTAGTAAGACCAGGCATCCTCGGGCCTGACCCCAGCGATCGACTGACGACAGCATAGAACGGTGCTACTTGACTACAGTAACCGGTAAGACCACACCAGTTAAAGGCAAGATAAATTTTAAATTGAATCTTGGTGACCTTAGCATANCACTACAGTAACCGGTAAGACCACACCAGTTAAAGGCAAGATAAATTTTAAATTGAATCTTGGTGACCTTAGCATAGAGCACGATGTTTACATAGCAGGAATAGAGGATGAATGTCTTTTGGAGCTTGATGTGCTACGTAGTCAGGGGTGCTGTATCTATACTCGACTTGGTGTGCTAAGGGTAGGCATTACAAAGTTGGTGGTGTCATCATAGCATGATTTGTCATCCCCAATTAGCTGCCCAGTAGTATGTGGTCAACCCACTGTGCTGCCTGCTTCTAGTGAAATGGTCGTTCCAGGCAGATGTCAAGGAAATTTGTCAGACCATTGGGTATAATTGAGTCAACAGAGAGAATTGGTGTATTGCCAGGTAATGTTGTAGCAAGGACTCTGGTCTCTTCTAATTCTAACCGTTTTCCAGTTAGAATGATACATTTGTCGGATAGTGCAATTCGTCTTGAGGATGGGGCCGTGATAAGTGTTTGCAAGCAGGTCACACACGTACTTCCAAACGTATCAGAACTTTTTTAGTGTAACACAAATATAATGGAATTTACCAGAATTACTGGATTATCTTCTAGTACAAACAAAAGAAAATCTTATCTGGTGATAGGAGAAGCCTGTCTCTGAATTACTGCATAAAAATAAGGATGACTTCCCATGTGGAACAAATTACATTGGCAGGACTATCGTGACCTGCCATCATATTGATTCAGGAGATGCCAGGCCCATAAAGCAGCAACCACGACGTCTGTCACTAGCTTCGCATNGACCTGCCATCATATTGATTCAGGAGATGCCAGGCCCATAAAGCAGCAACCACGACGTCTGTCACTAGCTTCGCATTAGGCAGTTCTGGGGATGTTGTAGAAAGAAATTATCTAGATGTTATAGAATCATCAGTTAGTCCATGTTCATCACTATAGTTCTTGTTAAAAAGAAAGATTGATCTTTGAAGTTTTGTGTAGATTATCGCCAGCTTAATAATAATGACAAATAAGGACTCTTATCCGCTTCCAAGGATAGATGACACAATAATTACCCTAGCAGGTTCAAAATGGTTTTCTACTTTGGACATGAAGAATGAATGGGTACCGGAAATGCTAGGTGGCTCCAGAGGACAAAGAGAAGACTGCATTTTGTGTCCAAGGGAAAGGAACCTGGCAGTTCAAATTTATACCTTTTGGACTATGTAATGCCCTTGCCACCTTCGAACGCACGATGGAAAAAGTTCTGTCATTAGATATTGTCAAGTTCACCTGGATTACATTTTTGTGACAGGAAGAACATTTGAAGAGCACCTATCATACCTAGACTCTGTATTCCAGAAATTGGCGGCAGTCAACCTGAAACTGATTCCTAAAAAGGGGCCACCTGTTACAAAAGAAAATAAATTTATTGGGACATGCAGTGTCGGCCCAAGGAATAGGAATATTCACTGAGAATACCAAAGATATAAGAACTTGGCCGACGACAACTGACAAAACTGAAGTGCGGAGTTTTCTGGGATTATGTGCCTATTACCATCGATTTGTACCTGGGTTCGCCACGACCAAGTCACTACATGAACTGCCTGAGGCAAAAAGGAAATTTCATTGGGCCACTGGGTGTGAAAATGCTTTTAGTAAGCTTAAGGAAATTCTGATATCTCCACCAGTCCTGGGTTTCCCGAAAAGTGAGGGGGTATTCATTTTGGCCACTGATGCTAGTTGTGTAGGCATTAGAGCAGTGTTATCCTATATTCAGGATGGGAAGGAAAGACTACCAGAATACTTCAATAAGGTATTGCATAAGCCTGAGAGAAATTACTGTGTTACATGCAGGGAGCTTCTGGCCATGGTGAAGGCAATTTCACACTTTTAACTCTACCTTTCTGGCAGACATTTTATTCTGAGAACCGACTATATTTCATTATGCTGGCTACTAAATTTTAAGAACCCCGAAGGTCAAATAGCCCGATGGATACCGCATCTTCAAGAAAATGACTTTGAAATACAGCACACATCTGGACACCTTCATAGCAATGCAGATGCACTCTCTAAGAGGCCATATAACCCTTTTTGTTGTAATTGTGAACACCAGGAAGAAAATGGTGGTGAATCGCTGATGGTATGGAGGACCATAATTTAAGGTTCTTTATCTTGTGATGGGTCACCTACCTAGAGCGATGATGGTATTTGGAAAGATCAGCTGAATGATCCCACTTTGTAGTGATTATTAAAGTGGAAGGAAGCTTGCTGTAGGCGAAATGGGAGGAGATATCTAGTCTGAGCGAAGCAGTAGTGAAGCACAATGGAATTTCCTGGTACTGAAGAATGGCGTACTTTATAGAAACTGGGAAAGTAATGATGGATAGCACACACACTTACAGTTGGTCCTTCCGAAANGAAGAATGGCGTACTTTATAGAAACTGGGAAAGTAATGATGGATAGCACACACACTTACAGTTGGTCCTTCCGAAATGCAGGGTTCCTGAATTATTAAAATAACTGCATAATGCGGCAGCCAATAGGCACTTTGGTGTTAATAAAACCTTTTCACAGAGTTAGACTGAGATTCTACTGGCTTTATTGTCAGAAGGAAGCTGAGAAGTGGTGTCGAATGTGCGACACCTGTACAGCGAGGAAGGGTCCANCTACTGGCTTTATTGTCAGAAGGAAGCTGAGAAGTGGTGTCGAATGTGCGACACCTGTACAGCGAGGAAGGGTCCATGGACCAGGGGACAAGGTCACCTCCAGAAATACAATGTCGGAGCCCGATTCGAGAGGATGGCAGTAGGCATTCTGGGCCCCTTGCCCGTCACAGAGAGAGGTAATCAGTGTCTACTTGTGGGCCATGATTACTTCACTTAGTGGCCTGAGGTCATTCCCCTCCCAAACCAAGAAACACATACTGTGGCCGATGCACTTATAAANCTTACTTCACTTAGTGGCCTGAGGTCATTCCCCTCCCAAACCAAGAAACACATACTGTGGCCGATGCACTTATAAATCATGTCTTCTCGTGTTTTGGGGTGCCACTAGTAATCCATTCCGATCAGGGAAGAAACTTTGAAGCTGCAATGCTCCAATAGGTAACAAAGATGGTAAGAATGAAAAAGACTAGGACTACAGCCTTACACCCTCAGTCATATGGAATGGTCGAGAGGCTTAACCGNGACCTGCCATCATATTGATTCAGGAGATGCCAGGCCCATAAAGCAGCAACCACGACGTCTGTCACTAGCTTCGCATAAGGCAGTTCTGGGGATGTTGTAGAAAGAAATTATCTAGATGTTATAGAATCATCAGTTAGTCCATGTTCATCACTATAGTTCTTGTTAAAAAGAAAGNTTAGTCCATGTTCATCACTATAGTTCTTGTTAAAAAGAAAGATTGATCTTTGAAGTTTTGTGTAGATTATCGCCAGCTTAATAATAATGACAAATAAGGACTCTTATCCGCTTCCAAGGATAGATGACACAATAATTACCCTAGCAGGTTCAAAATGGTTTTCTACTTTGGACATGAAGAATGAATGGGTACCGGAAATGCTAGGTGGCTCCAGAGGACCAAGAGAAGACTGCATTTTGTGTCCAAGGGAAAGGAACCTGGCAGTTCAAATTTATACCTTTTGGACTATGTAATGCCCTTGCCACCTTCGAACGCACGATGGAAAAAGTTCTGTCATTAGATATTGTCAAGTTCACCTGGATTACATTTTTGTGACAGGAAGAACATTTGAAGAGCACCTATCATACCTAGACTCTGTATTCCAGAAATTGGCGGCAGTCAACCTGAAACTGATTCCTAAAAAGGGGCCACCTGTTACAAAAGAAAATAAATTTATTGGGGCATGCAGTGTCGGCCCAAGGAATAGGAATATTCACTGAGAATACCAAAGATATAAGAACTTGGCCGACGACAACTGACGAAACTGAAGTGCGGAGTTTTCTGGGATTATGTGCCTATTACCATCGATTTGTACCTGGGTTCGCCACGACCAAGTCACCACATGAACTGACTGAGGCAAAAAGGAAATTTCATTGGGCCACTGGGTGTGAAAATGCTTTTAGTAAGCTTAAGGAAATTCTGATATCTCCACCAGTCCTGGGTTTCCCGAAAAGTGAGGGGGTATTCATTTTGGCCACTGATGCTAGTTGTGTAGGCATTAGAGCAGTGTTATCCTATATTCAGGATGGGAAGGAAAGACTACCAGAATACTTCAATAAGGTATTGCATAAGCCTGAGAGAAATTACTGTGTTACATGCAGGGAGCTTCTGGCCATGGTGAAGGCAATTTCACACTTTTAACTCTACCTTTCTGGCAGACATTTTATTCTGAGAACCGACTATATTTCATTATGCTGGCTACTAAATTTTAAGAACCCCGAAGGTCAAATAGCCCGATGGATACCGCATCTTCAAGAAAATGACTTTGAAATACAGCACACATCTGGACACCTTCATAGCAATGCAGATGCACTCTCTAAGAGGCCATATAACCCTTTTTGTTGTAATTGTGAACACCAGGAAGAAAATGGTGGTGAATCGCTGATGGTATGGAGGACCATAATTTAAGGTTCTTTATCTTGTGATGGGTCACCTACCTAGAGCGATGACGGTATTTGGAAAGATCAGCTGAATGATCCCACTTTGTAGTGATTATTAAAGTGGAAGGAAGCTTGCTGTAGGCGAAATGGGAGGAGATATCTAGTCTGAGCGAAGCAGTAGTGAAGCATGCTGGGCACAATGGAATTTCCTGGTACAAAAGAATGGCGTACTTTATAGAAACTGGGAAAGTAATGATGGATAGCACACACACTTACAGTTGGTCCTTCCGAAATGCAGGGTTCCTGAATTATTAAAATAACTGCATAATGCGGCAGCCAGTAGGCACTTTGGTGTTAATAAAACCTTTTCACAGAGTTAGACTGAGATTCTACTGGCTTTATTGTCAGAAGGAAGCTGAGAAGTGGTGTCGAATGTGCGACACCTGTACAGCGAGGAAGGGTCCAAGGACCAGGGGACAAGGTCACCTCCAGAAATACAATGTCGGAGCCCGATTCGAGAGGATGGCAGTAGACATTCTGGGCCCCTTGCCCGTCACAGAGAGAGGTAATCAGTGTCTACTTGTGGGCCATGATTACTTCACTTAGTGGCCTGAGGTCATTCCCCTCCCAAACCAAGAAACACATACTGTGGCCGATGCACTTATAAATCATGTCTTCTCGTGTTTTGGGGTGCCACTAGTAATCCATTCCGATCAGGGAAGAAACTTTGAAGCTGCAATGCTCCAATAGGTAACAAAGATGGTAAGAATGAAAAAGACTAGGACTACAGCCTTACACCCTCAGTCATATGGAATGGTCGAGAGGCTTAACCGTACTCTTCAGCTGTACCTGTCGATCTTTGTGGCAGACAACCAAAAGGACTGGGATTCAAAGGTGCCATTGTTCCTTCTTGCCTACCACTCAGCAGTTCACGAGTCCACAATAGTAGCACCATTAAGGGTGCTGTTTGGAAGAGAGGTACGCCTCTCTAGTGACTTGTTGTTGGGCCTATCGGCAGAAGAGGAAGCTGCAGCCCCTGATTATGCCAGTGAATTATGTAACAGACTTCTTGGCATTCATGATTCTTCTCGACAGCACCTCAGAATAAATTGCAACAGGATGAAGAAGCGGTATGATAGGAGAATGTCGGGAGAGCTATTTCAAGAAGGACAACTGGTGTGATTTTACAACCCACAGAGGAGAAAAGGGTACTGCCCGAAGCTGCAGAAATGTTGGGAAGGCCCCTACAGGATTCCGAATAATATCNAAGATGGTAAGAATGAAAAAGACTAGGACTACAGCCTTACACCCTCAGTCATATGGAATGGTCGAGAGGCTTAACCGCACTCTTCAGCTGTACCTGTCGATCTTTGTGGCAGACAACCAAAAGGACTGGGATTCAAAGGTGCCATTGTTCCTTCTTGCCTACCACTCAGCAGTTCACGAGTCTACAAGAGTAACACCATTAAGGGTGCTGTTTGGAAGAGAGGTACGCCTCTCTAGTGACTTGTTGTTGGGCCTATCGGCAGAAGAGGAAGCTGCAGCCCCTGATTATGCCAGCGAATTATGTAACAGACTTCTTGGCATTCATGATTCTGCTCGACAGCACCTCAGAATAAATTGCAACAGGATGAAGAAGCGGTATGATAGGAGAATGTCGGGAGAGCTATTTCAAGAAGGACAACTGGTGTGATTTTACAACCCACAGAGGAGAAAAGGGTACTGCCCGAAGCTGCAGAAATGTTGGGAAGGCCCCTACAGGATTCCGAATAATATCAATGATGTGGTCTTTCGGATTTGGCGTCAAGGCTCTCGGGTGAAGCCGAAGGTTGTTCATATCGACCGACTGGCACTCTGCGATGGTCCGGATGTGGCAGAGTCTGTTCGGGACGAACAGGCTTGAGGAGGGGGCAATGTTACGTGCTGACCACTTTGTTCCGCGCGAGCGAGTGAAAGTGTAGGTCAGCATTTATATGATAGTGGCGGTAATTCAATTCAATGTTTTGAATTACAGGCACGCCCTAAACCAAGAATCGCGTATCTATTACCAAAAAACGAACCGACATAATAATCCTTTTGCTGCAAGCCCTGCTGACCTCNACTCTGCGATGGTCCGGATGTGGCAGAGTCTGTTCGGGACGAACAGGCTTGAGGAGGGGGCAATGTTACGTGCTGACGACTTTGTTCCGCGCGAGCGAGTGAAAGTGTAGGTCAGCATTTATATGATAGTGGCGGTAATTCAATTCAATGTTTTGAATTACCAAGAATCGCATATCTATTACCAAAAAACGAACCGACATAATAATCCTTTTGCTGCAAGCCCTGCTGACCTTGGTTTTATTAAGTCTCTGCGTCTATCTGAGGAATTTTCCAGTGGTTTGCTGCCCTATTTTCTATAAACGTGACTCGGGGTGCGTCGAACTTTCCAGGTCAAGGCCAGCAGAGTATAAATAATGCGACGGGTCTCCGAGTAGAAGAGTTGTTGAATGGATGAGTGGCTGAGTTTCAGCGAAGACGACGAGCGGCGAGATAAGTGACTAGCGGAAGGGAAATCTGTGACTGCGAGTATCAAGCAGTGAAGGTGCGGCTAGCCGGCTGTACTACTGGACTAGATGCGTGAGTGAAAGACATTACAAATGATGGCAACAGATAGATTGAACATATGCTAATGATGAGCATGAGTTAATTGACTACAACCAAACAGAGACATTAAGAAGTACGTTAATTAGAACAGAACTATACATTAAATATTGCGCTCATTGAGAAATAAAAACAGTAATTGCGGAGATAGGTAAGTTAATGCGGTAAATAGAAGCTATTTGAATACAGTAACATCAAATTTTGTTTTTTTATTTTTATTAAGATCTCCATCCCTCACGCACCTCAGGCATTCTTGTAACAATATAAATAAAGAAATAAATAAAGTAAACTAGCCCACTAAAATTCCGAACACTTACAGACAACTCGAACTATATCAGATACAACTAAGACATAAAAAGCCTCACATTACACCAAGAAGAATACAAACTAAACACGAAATAAAAAATAGAGAAAGAACAAGTCAAAAAACAGTAGGACCTAATATTATAGAATTATGAAAGCCAGTAAATAGTAGTAGGAATGACTGATATATATATATATATATATATATGTCAGTATTTGTTCGTGTGTGTATGCATATATATATCTTAAATGGTTGTACCATGCATGTTCAAAAGAATGAAAAGCAAACCTTCTTTTAAACCTTAAGATATAAATAACTACTAGTTTGTTCACAACTGATCGAACAATTTTGAAAGATACACTAAGAATTCATTTTTCTTGCAGTTATAAACCCTCCCATATACCGAAGGACCAATACCACACTTAAGCGACACTATGGAACTGCTATATAACGCCTGTAGGTTTCTGTTCGCCAATCAGTGTGCAAAACAAACAAAATTAGGCGTATTTCAATTACTATTTTTTAAACTTTGAATAAGATGTTCAGACACAGAACAACGTTTATTAAGTCGTAGCCTATGTGTTGCTAAAAGAATTTGTATGAAATTACAAGCTGCAACTGGATGGGATTTACTTTTCTGCCAGCTGATTTCAAAATAATATTATACTGCTGTAAATGCAATATACATATTGCATAAATACACGACGTCGACAGAATCGTTGACTTCCTTTTGGGCGTGGTATCCACAGTTTCGAATTCGTGTCATCTTGGTGCAAATCCTATCCTCCCTGTTGGGAAAGTGAAATCAAAGTGCTGGGGAATTGAAGGACGTGAATCTTACGTAACGAACTTTAAGAGGCCGTGGTTACAGTGCAGCTTTATAGGCTTATAGGTTATACTACAGTTGCAATTATTCGGGACCAACAGTGAGTGAGTGAGTGTGAATGAAGAGATTTGGGTGGCTCTTAACAGTGAGGTCTTGTGAGCCGATTTGTTTCGGGAATTCACGGCCTGTGAGACCTTTTAATACTTCTTAAAGTATAACTTTGTCTTAAATATCAGCTCTTTAAGCAATTCTATATGCAAAAAAGGGTTCTCAATTTTTGTCTGTATAAACAGTGTTGTTTAAAAAAGGTATTGTGTTAAGTGGAAGACCTACTGCAGGTTGAATGCAAATCAACTATGCATATNCCACACTTAAGCGACACTATGGAACTGCTATATAACGCCTGTAGGTTTCTGTTCGCCAATCAGTGTGCAAAACAAATAAAATTAGGCGTATTTCAATTACTATTTTTTAAACTTTGAATAAGATGTTCAGACACAGAACAACGTTTATTAAGTCGTAGCCTATGTGTTGCTAAAATAATTTGTATGAAATTACAAGCTGCAACTGGATGGGATTTACTTTTCTGCCAGCTGATTTCAAAATAATATTATACTGCTGTAAATGCAATATACATATTGCATAAATACACGACGTCGACAGAATCGTTGACTTCCTTTTGGGCGTGGTATCCACAGTTTCGAATTCGTGTCATCTTGGTGCAAATCCTATCCTCCCTGTTGGGAAAGTGAAATCAAAGTGCTGGGGAATTGAAGGACGTGAATCTTACGTAACGAACTTTAAGAGGCCTTGGTTACAGTGCAGCTTTATAGGCTTATAGGTTATACTACAGTTGCAATTATTCGGGACCAACAGTGAGTGAGTGAGTGTGAATGAAGAGATTTGGGTGGCTCTTAACAGTGAGGTCTTGTGAGCCGATTTGTTTCGGGAATTCACGGCCAGTGAGACCTTTTAATACTTCTTAAAGTATAACTTTGTCTTAAATATCAGCTCTTTAAGCAATTCTATATGCAAAAAAGGGTTCTCAATTTTTGTCTGTATATACAGTGTTGTTTAAAAAAGGTATTGTGTTAAGTGGAAGACCTACTGCAGGTTGAATGCAAATCAACTATGCATATNAACAGTGTTGTTTAAAAAAGGTATTGTGTTAAGTGGAAGACCTACTGCAGGTTGAATGCAAATCAACTATGCATATGGGCCTGAAAGTAGTGCTGGAGTTGGATGCGTGCCATAAGTAGTCCTGCTTCCACTCTACATTTGCGTGAAACCTTAGCATTTTTTTTGCCACCGAGGATCCCTTAAAGTGAATGAATGACTTGAGTTTCGCACCCATTTTCTCGAATTGAAAACAAGTTAGAAGTGAGTCGCTTGTATTCACCATTTCATTTTGGTCTCAGCACTGAGAAAAAAATATGGTCGTAGGAACCATCTAATACTGGGAACGTTCACTGCACTGTACAACGTTCTTTATTNTGGGAACGTTCACTGCACTGTACAACGTTCTTTATTGACTGGCCATCAGCCATCAGGGAGCCAAATGTATTCTGCTCCAATCGAATTGTGTAAATGTGTCTATATTCGAATTTGTGATTAAATTTTGAGTGGTTATAAAAAAAAACGGAAATATTTCAGTAAGAAAATGTATTATTGAAGGGTTGTAGTGTTCTTGTAATATACCGTTAAACAATAGCGGAAAAATGAATCTGTATGCATGGAAGTCTTTGTTTTTATGGAAAAATTAATTTTCAAAGTATTGTTACTGAAGCTAGCTACCCTCGAGCTTAGTCCTCTACGTGTNTTGTTTTTATGGAAAAATTAATTTTCAAAGTATTGTTACTGAAGCTAGCTACCCTCGAGCTTAGTCCTCTACGTGTTAATAAAGTTCGCAGGCTTCTGCAGTCGTTGTCTGGTCGCGCTTGCCAGTCGAGCATCAGTCATTTCGACGTCTTCGAGTAGGTACATTGGCTTTTCGGAGGACACTGCAGTCATCAAATTCAGCGTAGTAGTAGGTAAAAACTACAGCCGAAAAGCCAAGAGTGTTGTATATTCTAGTCTTCTTTGGATGCGTCGAGACATTAATACGAAGCGTTCATAACACAGACAAACATTTATCATCAAACTTCTGGCGGACATTCTANAATGCGTCGAGACATTAATACGAAGCGTTCATAACACAGACAAACATTTATCATCAAACTTCTGGCGGACATTCTACAAGCACACAGGCGAGCTGTCATATGTCATATAACTGCATAATCTGTTGTAACTACATGCGTTTTAACGTAAACATGCACTATAATAACAATGGCATTAAATTGTAATTAAAATCTGCTATTTCTTAAGATTTCACTTNTTTAACGTAAACATGCACTATAATAACAATGGCATTAAATTGTAATTAAAATCTGCTATTTCTTAAGATTTCACTTGAAATGTAACGTTTTAAAACTGCTGATACAGAAAATAGTTTCTTTTTTATTTGTGTTAGTGGAAGTATTAATTGGCGCAACAATAACACGCACGTGGTTCTAATAATTTACCATTTTCATTATCTCGAAACATGCATTCTAGCTGCCGAGTTGGCGGGAAAATTAAATTTTCACTCGTGGCGGGCGGTTACCCAATGGACTTAAAAAAAAGAAAAAATTAAAAGTAGCAAAGACTCCACAAAAGTTTAACTAACAGAGAAGTTNTTACCCAATGGACTTAAAAAAAAGAAAAAATTAAAAGTAGCAAAGACTCCACAAAAGTTTAACTAACAGAGAAGTTAACGGTTGTTACGTTAAGGTTTATTCTTCTCAGGTTGGGAAGCTCAATGCTTTTAGTTTGGCAACCAAAATTTTTCGCTACTAGGTAAGCGCTAGTATTGCATGTGTACAGGATATTTTCTACTTTCTAAGCTGAAAAATAATTGCATTAATCATAAACCAAATATCAAAATTACTTAGTAACTAAGTAAAATCTTTAATTTTTTTTTNTGAAAAATAATTGCATTAATCATAAACCAAATATCAAAATTACTTAGTAACTAAGTAAAATCTTTAATTTTTTTTTATTCACTTTGGTTTAAATGGTAGTTTTGACCTGTTTTGAACACAGCGCACCTAGCTGCAGAAATTTTNTTTTTTTTTATTCACTTTGGTTTAAATGGTAGTTTTGACCTGTTTTGAACACAGCGCACCTAGCTGCAGAAATTTTCCCTATGCCAAACTCTCCCATAAGAAAACTGGTTTTGTTCCTAACCTGATTAGAATGAACGTTAGTTGCGTGCTGCGTGCGAGATGCGGAAGACTAAAGGCGCGTGCAAACGGTTACAAAAGGCGGCGATCGCCCGCTTTGTTAGCTGATGGCCACGTGCAGACAACCAATTCTTGGGGTTCCATGTTGTAATGAACAGTTCCGGCACGCTCGGACGGCCACCTCTGGCGGAAACTGCAGCGGCCTAACACACGAGACGAAACTCGCGAGTTTATTCTGACAGCACGGAAAAAAAAAAGAACCAGTTCACCGCCGGAACTGCCACTTCGTGATTGAGAGGCGGAAAAAAAAAAAGGAAACGATACACACGTAATCGGACGGACCGCTGCGGACATGCAATGCACGGTAGCCGTTTGGCCTGTGGCTCTCGGCCGAAGAAAAAAATTCCGTCAACATTATGATAATGAAGGAATTTTTTTTCGGAAAGTGGGAGAACGCTTCTTCGTTTTGTTCCTTTCTCTCCTGCGCCAAGGGTCAATAAAAGAAATCACAAAGCGTAAAACCAGTGGCTACTCAAATGAGGTAAAAGATTGGTTTTAGCTATTGTATAAATTTAAATGAAAATTCTGACCTGTCGGAGGCGGGCCGTGAAAGGCCTATGGGTGTTCGGAACAGCAGGTACGGGAGTAATGTGGGTTTCTCTGTTATTTTCTTCGTGGGGTGAGATAGCAGACGGAAAACTAAAACCAGTTTAAAAAAGAATCCTTTTAAGTCAAGGAAACGGTCTGCCAAAGAACCCATTACTTTTTTCAATTTCGAGTTCAGACATTTGCGTGCTTGAGGAATGCTCGTTCCGAACATCTAGTTACCTTAAAGTCATTTTGCAGTGTTCCTGAATGCACAAAAAGTANGGAAATCCCAGTTAAAATAAATTAGTATAGTATTAGAATTAGTATACGCATTATTTAAAATTCATTCCATTGTAGAACACGTTTGTTTGAATCGAGAAACAACGTCTATTACAAAATATATTACACTTCTGCGTTCGAAGCTCATGCTTAGGCGAAGAGCGTTTCAATTCATTGCATTTAAATGTGTGTCAAAATAAGGTAAACCTTCATACTCACAAAGAACTAATTACCTATGGGCTAAATTAAAACTGCTAACATAGTAAAAGATAATTCACCATTACTATATGTTTTAGCTGTATTGGACAAAAGGAATTTATTAATTCTCAAAACGTTTTTGAAGTATTCTTGATGATTTTCAGACAGAAAAATTTATCTGTGAGATAAACTGAGTCTGCGTTAAAATTTATAACAGTTGCTATTAATACCAAAGTACCGCTAATAAAAGTTAACACATATTATTATTTTAAAATGACAGTTATTAAATCAGGACGATTAGAGAAACTAACAAAATAATGAACAGCTCAAAATTATTTTGCGAAATTCGTGATTTATTTGGATACTACAAAACTAAGTGGGAACTATAGGCTTAGGGCTGTTACTGTGGGGCTCTTTGTAAAACGCAGGTATAGTATGTTACGTGATAAAAGCATGTATGGTTATTCTATGAATAACTTCCTATAAATTAATGTAAAGTAGATTTTATAAAAATTGTTTATGACTTTTGTTTCGATTTTATAAATTAGAATACTCCTCGTTGCCGAAAATCACCCGGATTCTGAACATACCACGAAATACTCATATTCCTATATGTACTGTTCTGAACAACGAAACTTTCGGCCCTACCTACCTAACATCTTAATAAAATTCTCTCCTCTTGTCTCAGTTTGAGAAAACTTCGTTTCCCGCTTTTGAAAAAACGTTCGAATGGAGACTCGAAAAATTATCGGTTTGTTTATTGAGTCTGACAGAATCTATGAAGTTATGCTGCCCACTTTATGCATGCGCGGTATGTGCCAATTTCAAACATCGCAATTAGTTTTGTTACCAGTGAGAAAATTGTATTTTGGGTTGTGTAATCGAATTTATCAAACAATTTTAATATTATAGTTGAGCCTTAAATTTGAGCTTGAATGCAATCTGGTTCTACTAACAGCTTAAGTTGTTAATTATTTTCATTACAATCTTTTCGCAGGACAGGTGTCTTGGACAATGAATTCTTGTATTTGGATTATGAGTAACCGCGTAAATCAAACATTCGTGTATGAGCTCGTGAATGTTCTTCACCGCGTTAATTCCGTTCCGCTGGCGTCCTTTTGCGCCGAAATAAAACCAATAAACTGTGCACGCCGTCATATCTATCACAAAGAGACTATATTACGAACTAAGAAACCGCATTTAATTCACGTAAAATATATTACTTATGTCACAAAGTATGTTTGATTGAGCACATACTAGGGCAAAAGGGAAAAATATGACAAGATTTATCACACAATAGAAATATTTAATTAAGTTTAACAAATATTCATAATGTCTTTGTCTAGATTGTACACACGTTGACAGTGACATCTTAAATCCACAACTTTACAATTTCAAATAAGTAAGTCTACAGATTTGAAAATTAGTCACTTCGAATTAAAATCTTGAAATTTAGTCGAAAACTTCCATATAATACAGCAACGTCAAAACTTTACAAAATAATTTTTAAAAAGTCAGATAATACGCTAAAATCTTAAAACCCATAATGTAAAAAAAAATGAAAATATAACACAAGTCATTAATAAATGCCCTGGCAAGGTCTTTCAATTTTAATTGACACCGGGATATCACACTGAAGCATATAATTTCACTTTTAAAGAACAATAAACTGATAACTTCTTATTACATGATTATTTTCATTATTCTTTATGTAATCAGTTCCAGATGTTTAGCACGTACCTATATATTGCCATATACTAACAGGAAGTCAATTTATTGTCAAGTTAAGTATTGTTTTTATTAATATAATTTCCTTCGGAAGATAGGATTATACGATCGGCTGTCTGCCTGTATGTATGCCTGTATGCACCCCCTAACCACTGGTACAAAAAAAATAGTTAATCCCCAAATAGATTATATTGAAAAATTATGGAGTCATATGACGCCAATAACGTTCATCGCGAAGTAACATTTCATAGAATCACACATTTTCTAGTTATAAAACTATTAAAGTCCCAGTTAATCGGTGCATGAGCGTGGTGACAAAATATATTGTATGTATAAATCCACACGTATTACGTGCAGTAATTATCAACACACGATTATAATAACTTATCCCTTTTATCTTCTTTGGATATAATTTTGCATATGACTAATTACTAAATAATGTGTCGCTTTTACCATCATTTTAATGAAACACGCTTACACAATAGATACCTATACCGAATATATTGCGCAATTCTGTGAGAAAGTGTCGGTGTTGTCATGTCTTACCAACTTCTAACCAACAAAATATTAATTTTTCTCTAAACTTCACCATACCAACACAATGGATGCAGAAATTTAAGTTACTTTTTTTGTTTCCGGAACGATGACTAAACATAAATACGAAAGCAAAATGTAGGTATGTCAACTGTATGCAAAACGAAAAATATATGCCGACTGATAATAAGTTACGTAAAATATAAATTCTAAAATTTTTAATCATTTTTCTCTCCTTACTGGTTTTGTCTTACCTTGAATAGTATTACACTAAATCAAAATATTTGTAAAAAAATAAAAATAAGGAGTAATGGCTTCCAAGTCATTTAGGAGGATGTGCTAAAATGAAGACTGTTATCGTCATTGAGATGATGAAAAGCCAAAAGGTAGAACCGTGCAATATTTTTGGTCTGATTTGCTGAAACAAAATAAATTACAAGTAGGCTACTTGCCTGCGATAAAGTACGGCGAAATACTACTGTTGCCTAAAGAAAAAGGTTACCCGCGAGACCCCGAAAACTTTGAAAGTGAGTATTTTCTCCATTTTATGAAAATGACATGCTAGTATAGTGCAAGAAATGCGTGATGTGTGAAATGAAGCAACCATTGCAAGTCTAACGGATGTATTTTATTGGTTTCTTAGCGAGGGGTGTCAGAAATGTTTTATCATAATAACAGATGAAAATTACATACACTGATAAATATTTTCAATGGTTATAAATACCCATACTTGGAAATTATTCAAATATTCCGACACGCCAGTTTCATATCAGTTGAAGCTACCCCCGTTGCTGGTGTTTAAAAGCAAACTGAATATTTTGCCACAGGGTGAAAAGTTATGCTGAAACGTAAACTCTCATTTCACACGCAGGACAGTTTGATAGTCACAGAGATGCGAACAGAGCCAGCCAGTGACATGTGACGCCTTCACTAGAGTGCCGTGTCAATGCCGTAGACGCCTGGCAGAGGTAAACCTGCAATACTGACGTCCGTTACGTGTTCTCTCAGTAACAACTCAACACTGTCGCTTTCGTTTAAAGCGGTGCGTGCAGAGAACAAAGCAGAATTTTCTATACTAGTGACGTATTGTCTTCAATGACAAAATCACGCTTTCCTTTCTGAATGGATGACAACTGTGCCAGGCTGAGTTGTANCTAGTGACGTATTGTCTTCAATGACAAAATCACGCTTTCCTTTCTGAATGGATGACAACTGTGCCAGGCTGAGTTGTATTTTCGAAGATGAAAGTTAAAGTCCGCCTCCCCATTTATTGCACACGTCCTCCAGTAGCGTCACCATGGGCTGGAATAGTTATGTAATGATTGTTGGGTGCACAGCGGTATGCTGAAGATGCTCTGCGGCTCTATGTGCCACACGTCAGCGTTGAGTGTACAGAAGCCAGCTTCCAGCAAGACAGCGCTCTCCCTCGCACAGACCACATTCACCTGTAGTGTTTATGTCGTGTTTCAACATTTCCGAGGTCTGCTCGTTGACCTTGTTTATCGCTCGGCGAATATTTGTGGGAGCTGTTTGGACGCCAGCTTCCTCCATCCCGAAGTGTTAGTGATNACCTTGTTTATCGCTCGGCGAATATTTGTGGGAGCTGTTTGGACGCCAGCTTCCTCCATCCCGAAGTGTTAGTGATTTGAAACAAAATATACGTCAAGTAAGTTTGTGTACATGCGTTGCAGTTACTAATTTTGCCTTTAACTTTAATGCCGGAACCAGAGCTTGGCAGGGCCGCGGTGGCTCAGCGGCTAGAACGCTCGCCTCCCACCAAGACGAACCGAGTTNGCCGGAACCAGAGCTTGGCAGGGCCGCGGTGGCTCAGCGGCTAGAACGCTCGCCTCCCACCAAGACGAACCGAGTTAGATCTCCGGCGAGGTCGCTCCTGGATTTTTGCACATTTGAATTGTGTCAGGCGATGCCGCTGGGTGGTGGATTTTCTCGTGGATCTCCCGTTTCCCCCGCCTTTGCATTCTGGCGCTGCTCCATACTCACCTCGCTTCACCCTCATCNTTTTCTCGTGGATCTCCCGTTTCCCCCGCCTTTGCATTCTGGCGCTGCTCCATACTCACCTCGCTTCACCCTCATCGGCTCCAAGACCCCGATGTTAAAAGTCGCCGAAATCTATACTCTCTCCACGCCAGCGCTCGGCAGATGCTGCATTCCCCAGTTCATTCCTGCATGCGCTGGATAACGGGACGTCTACCCAGAGTAGTAAAACAGAATCAACCATTTGCGAGTCAACGAAGTTCCTTGTTCAGCGCCAAAAAGAGTGGCACAGTAGCACAAATAATATTCCTCGTCTGTCCCGACTGCGGCTTATTGTAAGCAGAAGGTACAGTTCACTATTTTATGNAGTAGCACAAATAATATTCCTCGTCTGTCCCGACTGCGGCTTATTGTAAGCAGAAGGTACAGTTCACTATTTTATGGTGTGCTTCTTTGTAAAAGACTTTTTTTATTTGGAACTGTGTTTAACGTTTGGATCCCTGTAATGAAAATGTATACAAACATGTTGTTCCCAACTGCAGCTAGGGTCAACGTGGGTGAGAGAAATAGGACAGTGCTCTTGGGCACAATTTGAGTCAAATCCATACATTCAAAACAACAAAACCCAAACTACGTATTAAGTTATACCTCCTAAACANAGTAGCACAAATAATATTCCTCGTCTGTCCCGACTGCGGCTTATTGTAAGCAGAAGGTACAGTTCACTATTTTATGATGTGCTTCTTTGTAAAAGACTTTTTTTATTTGGAACTGTGTTTAACGTTTGGATCCCTGTAATGAAAATGTATACAAACATGTTGTTCCCAACTGCAGCTAGGGTCAACGTGGGTGAGAGAAATAGGACAGTGCTCTTAGGCACAATTTGAGTCAAATCCATACATTCAAAACAACAAAACCCAAACTACGTATTAAGTTATACCTCCTAAACATCCGCAAAAATATCCGGAAAAATCCCACCTCAAGTTTCCGCCATTTTGAAAAATAAAACTAACATCAAATTTGCACCGATATTTGGTGAGAAAAAAATGTGTAACACTCAAATATGCTATATTTTGAGATTTTTAAAAAAATATTTGTTAATGAAGTGGTTTGCACACTGAGGGGAGACGGCTACCACATTGAACAGCGCAAAGACTGGGCGAGGGGAAATAAAATAGGAAAATAAAAGTTCGATTAAACCAAAAATAAAGTATGTTTATGTTAACGCAAATATAAGACGATTTTGAGTGATTCCGTATTTAGGAAAGAGCCAAGCTCGTCAGGCATGAGGTTATTTTCCAAAGGTTTTATTCTGAAAGGGTGAAGAAACCGCTAATAGACTATAACCACCGAGTCAACAATGACTCGACGTACGCGTGGGACTGGTAGCTGTGGCCGCACGCAGCGTTTCACCCTTCATTCGAGCGGCAGACAGCAACGAGTTACAACCTCGAGGAACGACGCCGTAGTGCTCTTTCTGTGGGCGTGAGGAGTCTAACCTGAATAATGTATCCCCGTGTGTTGAAGCAGTGCGGAGCGCGTACCATGAATCAAAGAAATGCGTGGGTGGGCGAAATGCATTGAAATGGGAAGAACAAGCGTGACTGGTCCGTCACCCATCAACACAACGCACGGAATATCACATCCGAAGTGATCTGGCACTCTCAGATCATCCGCCACCTCTACCCTAACCATTATTTCATTATGGGCTTTATTTATAACTGCACTATGCACATGAAACGTGTGTAGAAGTCACGAACTCAATCGTGGTTCAGGATTGCCCNGGCTTTATTTATAACTGCACTATGCACATGAAACGTGTGTAGAAGTCACGAACTCAATCGTGGTTCAGGATTGCCCGGACAAATAACCATGTTTTGTTAACTTCAGCTGGACTGGCGTGAATAATATTATGCCCGTAAGAGGGGGCGAGGTTGTTGAAAGTTCGAATGTAAAGCCGACCTCCCGTGGCGCAGTCGGTTTGTGCTCCGCCGGTCTGCGGTCCGGAAGGTTGTGGGTTAGAATCCCAGGTAAGGCATGGGTGTTAGTTAAAGTTAAGTCATAAGTTAGTTTGTATACCGTTCCCTGATATGCCTTTGGGCATAATACCGGGGGACGTTTGTAAGCCCTTTACAACACCATACAATACATTCTAATGTAAACTAACAATTTCATCATGGCTGACCACGTGATTCTGACAGCCGTATTGGTGCCGGGGCGGGACAATGTCTGGGGCATGCGCAGAAAACTAAAACCGGTGTACCTCATCTTTAGTCTATGAGCGTGATGCCCCGGCGAGGAACCTGCCACGAGACGAAAGTCATCGCTAGGGGGGAGGGGGGATTAATATGCAAGTCGTGTGGGTTAGGCGGTAATTGTGGAGGCGAAGTGTAATAACCGGTTCCCCTGCCATGCATGATGAGAAGGTGCAAGGGCGTCCCCTTGCTGACCAAACGTTTACCTGGGTGGTGAAGAGTGTGTCTTGAGCGGAGGGGGNGCCGTCGTCCCCACGGATTTTATATTTTTTTTCTTACTTTTTAAATTCAAATTATGGAAATTATTATTCGGCGCGGTCTCGGAAGCTCCCTCACCCCTCCCCCCTCCTCCAAAATCACTCCAGTTTTTTGTTTGTACCCCAGGGGACGGTCGATAATACCTCGTCCCCGGACGCAACCCACTCGCTAAACGGTTTCGTCACGCGACCATCATCCCCCTCTTGCTACCCCTAGCCTGGTTTCGAGTCGTGCCGGGCGCCACAACGTCGCTCGCTGCTGTCCGGGGCGACTCCTGCCTTCCTGGCTCGGTTTCAGTGCCGCCACATTGCATTGCTTCAACACGCCGGCAATGACACTCCTGCATTTCCGAATATATCGGTTTTCCAGAAACACCGTGTATGATCACGCAACATATTTTACAATGTGGAAAATAATTCAGTGCAAGAAGGGTACTCCGACACTTCGTGTCTATGGCTAAAGTTACGTGTTTTACCTCTATTTTTATTCACAGTGGTTATACGTGATATATTGTAATTTATATATAGAAACAATATAAGTTGAAGTTTAATTNTCTATTTTTATTCACAGTGGTTATACGTGATATATTGTAATTTATATATAGAAACAATATAAGTTGAAGTTTAATTAAGTTAAAAATAAGATACTTTGAAGAGAGGTATAAAACGCTAGTACATGACTAGGTTACGTTCATGCGGTGAAGATGTCGCGGACAGACTCTAGTAAGGAACACCCAGCATTCGTCTGTAGTGATTTCAGGAAACCATGGAAAGCCGAAACCAATATGAATGGACGGGGGTTTGAACCCAGGTCCTACNTCTATTTTTATTCACAGTGGTTATACGTGATATATTGTAATTTATATATAGAAACAATATAAGTTGAAGTTTAATTTAGTTAAAAATAAGATACTTTGAAGAGAGGTATAAAACGCTAGTACATGACTAGGTTACATTCATGCGGTGAAGATGTCGCGGACAGACTCTAGTAAGGAACACCCAGCATTGTCTGTAGTGATTTCAGGAAACCATGGAAAGCCGAAACCAATATGAATGGACGGGGGTTTGAACCCAGGTCCTACCNGTCTGTAGTGATTTCAGGAAACCATGGAAAGCCGAAACCAATATGAATGGACGGGGGTTTGAACCCAGGTCCTACCGGATGCGATTGTGAAGGTTTACCATTGCACCACGTCGTTCGGTGTCGCAGACTGGAGTCTCCAGCGGCCGGACGGGCTACGCGTCGCTGGTGCGGGGAACCTGGAGGGCGGGATGAAGGATTCTAGCTGTCAAGCGCGACAATGGCGAAGGTGCACCGTGGTTATCCGGGGCATCTACGATTCTACAGCAATTTGCAGCCTCGCGAGGGAGCCCGCGGACGCCAGGAATTATCCCCGGGCGTTGTCCTCGCGCCAGCCCGTCGTAATTAGGCCGCGTTCCGTTCCCTGCATGGAATCAACCACTTAAAAAAAAATATCTGTTAAATGTTTGACTGGTTGTGTTATGATGATTGAAGGCAAATTTAAGAGCTGCAACGTATGTAAAAAAGTGAATCAGTGAAGAGATTTGGGTGGCTATCAACATTGAGGTCTTGAGAACCGATGAGGGTGAAGTGAGGTGAGTATAAAGCAGCACCAAAATGCAGGGGCGGGGGAACGGGAAACCCTGAGAAAACCCGCCGTTCTGCGGCATCGTCCGGTACGATTCCCACTTGCGAAAATCCGGAGTGAACCGGCTAGGGATTGAGCCCAGTTCGCCTTGGTGAGAGGCGAGCAGTCTAACTGCTCAGCCACCGGGGCCCCTGTATGTAAAAAAAGCATTGTGTATTCTTCTACCTTACGTAAAATTAACATTGCCACAGGTTTGATCACTTTATTCATGTATCGGTCAAGTAAAAAATCGCATTTATTGGAGATTAATTATTTCTACACTTATACGCATTTAAAAACCAGAAAATAATAATATTAATCGTAAATGTCTAAGTAACACATTAAATAAAACTTCAATACATGGACCTAATTTCCCTTGGTCGTTACCAACTTTACTGGGGGCATGTCAGTCAATGTGCCCGTTAAAATACATGACGGTGGGGCAGTGACATTTTTCAAAGGTTGATTTAAAAAGTGTTTATTTAACCGTGAATAGCCTATACTTAACGTAATTGCATTTTTTTTATGTACGTTATTTAACTTAAGATTAGCCACAATGCAAATTACATAAAAGGAACATATTTTCTCTAATTAAAACAGCCTCTGAAAATCTATAGCTGAATTCGCGGCAACAATGTACCCTTCATACCTCGTACAAATGATGTTCAAGACTAGGCGGTAAAGGAATGGCACAGACTGTGCGATGTCGAAGGAACGGACACCGTATTACAGAGGCATCCAAGGGAATAATTACTTCGCTTGTTTTCTCGAGTATCTGATATGTTGGGCTTTACATGGAGAGCGGAGCATACTTCCGTAAACGACGAACAGACTTTTGAGGTTGTTCGTTTGACGCCTACCAACTGTTAAGGATTATCAANGACGAACAGACTTTTGAGGTTGTTCGTTTGACGCCTACCAACTGTTAAGGATTATCAAATGCAGTACATTCAGATGCAGGACTCTCTGCTTATTTCGTATGGCAATACTTGGAAATAATTTTCGTTAGTGCATTTACGAATNTCAAATGCAGTACATTCAGATGCAGGACTCTCTGCTTATTTCGTATGGCAATACTTGGAAATAATTTTCGTTAGTGCATGGTTGTGTGTGTGAACGTGTATATAAAAATACATTTATTTATTATTATTTGTCGTATTTTATCGCGACTCCGTTGTAATTACGTGGTAATATTATTATTGAACATTTTTTTGCCGGTGTACACTATAAGCCAAAGTTCACAAAAGATGCAGTTTCGCAAACTGCCGCAAGGTTTGTTATCCCAATTTATTTGCCGATTATCCCGTATTAGGACGACACAGGTACATGAGCAACATGCCTCGTCACCCTCACTGGGGAAGTAACGAGCAAGCCCACAGTCTTTCCATTGGCTTCGAGCCTGTATACAGCTGTGACCGTATAATCTGATTACAGTAATAAAGGTCAATACGTGGNAGGTTCGCTATCCCAATTTATTTGCCGATTATCCCGTATTAGGACGACACAGGTACATGAGCAACATGCCTCGTCACTCTCACTGGGGAAGTAACGAGCAAGCCCACAGTCTTTCCATTGGCTTCGAGCCTGTATACAGCTGTGGCCGTATAATCTGATTACAGTAATAAAGGTCAATACGTGGTGCACGTCTCAGTGCCAATATTAAGTTTCCATGTTAGAATTTTTATACCTTAACCCATCTCGAAAACACCTGTTTAAAGCATTTCCAATTATGAAACAAAAACACGCATTACAAACAAAACAAGAAACAGAAGCCAGTGTATGCATGGCAAAAGATTTTTTGAAATGTGTTTTTTTTTTAATTGTTGAAGATAACCAGTCAAATTCTGTAGTGGTGAAATGTAACGATGGTGTTGTAACCGTGGTTTATGTGATAAAAAAATCACTGAAATTGGTGTTACATTATTCTACAGTCTATGAATTTGAATGCCGGGCTCATCAAGACTGGATGAGAGAAAACAAGCACCATAAATACTTACTCTTCTTATCATTAATTCTATACACTCTGCTCTCGCTGAGAAACTTAATCATGCAGTACAATAACAGATGACATAAAAAACACACGGGAATAACACTGGAGATACCAATACTAATAAAATAAGAACACAGCAAAATCGTTAAAAAAAATTTATCATGTTTAATTTAAAAACTTTTTAATCGAATACTAGCCAAAAAATAAGAAATGTTATGCATACGAAAAATTAGAATTCTTTCTGAAAGAACGTGACACCAATTTACAATCAAAATTTCATATCAGTCCTTTAAATAATGCCCTCAGGCAATAATAGATCGTCTCGTGATGGAAAAATTAAAATAATTTTAACCCTGGCAAAACCAAATTGTAACTCTGAAAAATAATTACAATTATATCTCAAAACTAGCTTATGGTAATGTATTAAACTTACGCCAGGGTATTCGTGGTTATAAACTTGCAGGAATCAGTTCAACTTAATCCAATATTGCGTTTATAAATGCGCCAGAAAGACAATTAAACTGCGTCTTTTGTCTTGCCAGCCAGTACAGAATTCTAAAAAGAAAAAAATGTAAACTAACTCGTACAAACAATTCCGGACGGTCAAGATCATTCCCACTTACCAACACTGGATAGCAAAAAGCTTATTTTATGTATCTGCCAAACATTATATAATGTAAGTTTGTTTATTTATATATATATAATAACTATTCCACAAAACAATTTGATTTTCGGATACAAAGATTTTCTCAATGAGATATCAGAACGAATATTTCACGGTTCCAGATAACATTGCAAAACTCAAAAACCAAACACAAAAAACGATGCACGAGTTTCCTCTCTCCGTACAACCTTCACTCTATCTCATCTAATACATATATAGAGTGTCCCAAAATTAACTGGTGCTACCAACATTTAAGTATTATATAAAACGAAGACACGTGTTGCGTCATCGTAGGAGGTAAAAGTCAATGTTCTGATAATAGAAGAAGTGTTCGAAATAACCGCCACGAGTATCAAGACACGGTTGTAAATGTCCGTGCATGGACCTCTCTTGTCCTTTCATAATAGGTCTGGCATGGTGCGTTAGTAGTCACAACAGGCCACTGTTCACCAACGCCTTGAGGTGGCTCCACATGTGGAAGTCAAAAGATTGTGGAGAAGTTTGGGCGACTCTTAACATCAGGGTCTTGAGCGCCAATGAGGGTGAAGCGAGATGAGCAGGGAGCAGCACCGGAATGCAAGGGCGGGGGAAATCCCTACGAAAACTACTGGGAGCGAGCCGCAGAGAATCAAATCCCCTTAGCCTTGTTGGGGAACAAGCGTTCTAGTCTCTTAGCCACTGCGGCCCCCATCATCGGGCTTTATGTCATGAATGGGACAATCTCTGTACAATCCAGTGTCCGGGATATGCTGCATGCAGGTACAAGCAGTTCTGCTGAAATGCGTAAGTGCACCATTATACATAATCCACATTACTTGTCGCATCTACACTGGTGGAAAATGGAAAATGACTACCCGGCCGCAATGGTCCCACATGAATGAAGGTTTTATTTAATAATTATACAGATTTTACACTGTATATGATAATGATCACAGGGTCGTACACCTATGGACTGAGGCTACAGAGTGTCTTGTAAAACAAAGTCAGTATTTTGTGTGTCCTTCTTTAGTGACGATGTAGTCCTGCAGTCGTGCATAGAAACAATCATAAAGGTGGCGGATGTCATCTTAAGAAATAGTGTTCCACGCTAATTCCACCTGTTGTTGCAATCTGTGTAGGTTTGTTTCTGATACTACAGACCGTACCAAACACCATCCCAGCAAGTCCCACACTTGTTCATGGGGGGACAGGACGGGTGATGGTGCTGGCCAGGGTAGTTGACGAACACCTTGGGTAACACGAGACGTGTGTGCACGGCATTGTCCTGCTGGAAGAGGACATCTCCTTGGCGTTGAAGGAATGGCAACAAAATGGACTGGATGATGTTATGTATGTAACATTCACTGTTCAGTGTTCCCTCAACAAACACCAGAGGTGTGCGGTCATTGAAGGCTATTGCAACCCAGACCATGATGCCAAGAGTTGGTCCTGTATGTCGTTGCCTTGTACACTCTGGTTGTTGCTGCTATCCTGGTCGACACAGCACTTGCAAACGACCTTCACTGGCGTCAAGGCAGAATCTGCTCTCATCACTAATCACAACACCGTGCCATTCATCCCTCTAATTGTGTCGTTCGCGACACCATCTGAGGCGGGCTGCACGGGGACGAGGTGTAAGAGGAAGCCTGGCGAGCGGCACCCTTGATCGTAACCCAGCGTCCAGCAAACGGTTGGTGATAGTCCTAGCTGGCATCCTAGGGGCAACAGTGACCCTAATATGTGCGGCGGTTGCCGTGCGGTCAGCAATGGCTGCTCGTCTGATGCGGCGGTCCAGGTGGGAAACGGTATGCCACTGCCATCCGGAACCAGGTTGACGAGTATGTGCACCATCGTTGAACCACCAGCACCATCAATGATGCACAGCAGACACTTATTGTCATACGCGTTGAGCAATTCTTCGGAAGGACCATCCAGCCTCCCTCAGGCCCACAATACGACCTCGTTCAAAGTCCGTTAATTGCACGAAGTGTAGTCGTCTATGCCATCGTGGCATGTCTACAATGTTTACCACACACAGGCAGATGCTTGAACCAACAGACTACTCTTTCACCGAGTTAACTACAGTTGTATTGGGCTCAGCGGTGTTATGCCTAGTACGCGGTTCCTACTCTGTCCACAGCACAGCACTGTTGATCACTGCATATACTGCCCTCTACCAGTGCCCCATGCGCATATGGCGTTTCGACGTCACTGCTTTAGTGGTGTTCATTTTTCATTTTCCAACAGTGAATAAAGTATTGTCTTCGAACAGGATGCGTAAATCATATTCAAAGAACTGCTGGTGGACGTGTCCATTTTTCTGGCTGGTAACTCAAATGGCCTCACTAAAGTTTTCCCCACAAGTCCACATTGCACGTTCATTGAAAATTGACAACGATGGCACTGCGTCAACACATGGTCGTTGTGGAAGTTGACAACGACATCTTGTCATCACGATTACACTGCCCCCATTGGCCATGTGCAGAAAGTTGCTTGGGGAGAACAGTCGGCATCGTTAAGCGCCTAGACCCTTTAATTATAATAGAGTTAAAGATGTATAACCTCCAGTCAGTATTCTTGATTGCATCTCCTGCCCTTGTATTGGTTTTGGTGCCTTTACCTGGACTGTCAGTAATGCGTTGCAAAAAGTGAATTTCCAAATCCAGAGTCCTATCCTTCCTATGTCTACCTTAGGAGACCGTCACTTTGTAAATTTTTCTGCTTAAAGACACCTTGCTGCTACACTCTAAATTCGAATCAGTGGACAACCACTGATTAGCAGTGAAATTCAACAATTCGAATTAGTGAACATAGCTCCACTTAGAATCGATGGAAAGCCACTGGTTGTTTCAGTGAAACAATTTCACTGATTGAATAAGTGACAGCCAACCGCGCGCGGTGAATTAAATATTGTTTTTATTGAATTTAGCAAAACCATTACGAGAAATAATAATATTTCTGATAGTCACTGTTTATATTGTACAATATAACGTAATTTAAGAAAAGTAAGAAGGCTTGCGACGACCAGAATTTTAAACCACATCGTCCCGCCATTATCTTACCAATTTTTTTTTTAAGTTGTCTTTATTGACTTTATTTGCCGTTGGACATAGAGTGAGTGACGTTTGGCAGTGTGTGTGTGTGTGTGTGTGTAGTTTGCCGTGTGACGAGCTCAAGTAAAGGAGACCGACTTGATGATAAATTCACAGTACACACATGCGCGACACGCGAACTGAAAATCTGTCGCGGTGGAACCAAGGTGCGAACTCGCTACCCTTAGACTACAAGTCCGCCACTCTGCCCCTTCACCAATCGAGCTACTAAACCAAAGTTGTCTGCAAAAGGAAAAAAACACGTGTATTATGATTATTTATTTAAAATATGTAGCTTTTTATTGTATGCAGTTTCTTTTCGTTATTAGTTTTAATTAGTAACATTACGGTTGTAAAAACAAATAGCACATATGAATGCACTCACTTCACCACATTTACTGTAATGCAGTTTAAGCCTTCAAACCGAGCGCCATAATGATTACGTGAAAACGAAATGAAAAACGTATTAACGGAATGAAATACTGAATGTTCATGTTGCATTGTAACATTGTATTATAAAAGACGAAATTCACATTTAAAATAATATTTTTATTGGTTTTATTAGTTTGTGC
Organism: Clitarchus hookeri; assembly: GCA_002778355.1. Lineage (NCBI taxonomy): Eukaryota > Metazoa > Arthropoda > Insecta > Phasmatodea > Phasmatidae > Clitarchus > Clitarchus hookeri. The sequence continues at coordinate 140,184 of NQII01005199.1, read as the reverse complement.
GTTGTTATTTCATTTAACATGAGTTATTTAACTATATTTTTATACGCGTTACTTACTTAATTCATTAGTAAACATATCACTGAAAAACAGGGAATGAAATGGTTGAAGAAATAGTGCGAAATATCTCTGAATCACGAAGTGAAATAAAATGGGTTTTTTTTTCACTAATTCTTCAATTATATTGACTGAAGTGGCTGTTGAATAAGTCAGGTGCTGTTAACCGATTTAAACAGTGACATTCCCACTGAATCAGATTTAGAGTGTACGCAGTTGTTACAGCTGATGCGTCCGTAAATTAAACCCGTGTCTGTTTTCGCTGATCATGAATACCACCCCATTGTACTACTCACACATGTTCATGACTCGTCGCTCTGCGTGTGCGTCTACTGCCACTCAAGTCGCTGACAACACATACACGCAATGGCCACTACTTTACCTGCGTTGACGCTGCATCTACACTCTGTCCACTGTAAGACGCCACCCACTTTCGAAAGCCCATACTAAAGCCCGAAACAGACATTGGTTTATTTACTTTCCTGTCGTATTTATCTGTGTATTACCCACACTGTAAGCAGAGTCAATTAAATTTTGGCGCTTTGTGTTTATCAACATTTTTATGTAATTTTTGTAGTCGAACCAAAAACTTTTCCGCAATGCAAGAATAACAATCCCGAACAATCCCTAAAAATGAATTCGCACAATATATTTCGCGTTTTTAAATTTGTAAAGAATATTATTTTTTTGTATCACAAAAGCTGTAAAAATACTTTTCGAGTACATCGTGAAACAAGTAGAAAATCGGAGACTATTGATAATACCAAAATATTTGTATGAACTCCGACGCAAGTTGTGAACTATCAGACAAAAAAACCGCAGTTCAAAGCGCCTTTGCCTTAAATATAATTTTGTATTGCTTTTTCATAATTTTCTGAGTTTTTTATTCGCAATACCAGCAGAAAGTTTGCCAGCATAACCTAAAAACTTAACACGCGTGCGCTCACGCACACATACACGCACAGAATATGTGAGATTTAAACTATACGGCTAGTCTGTTGAGGAGTTTTTGGGGGAGGGGGCACAATGCGCCCCCTTCTAATCTTATCTGTAAAAATATTTACAGCATTCCCTTTACTAACATTCTAATAATTATAAACTTTTCGCAGTAGAAACTGATTTTCTGCTTGCAGGTTACAATTATATCACATAAACCTTGGCTATACTCTTACAGAAATTCATGGACTCCTAGATGCCATTCATTGTGACCTTCTTAATAATAAAAGGTCAGATGTGTTCTTAATGCTGTTGTTGAAGAAAGCAAGTGTGCCTCCTCGAATCCGTCAAGTGCGGAAGTGAAGTGCGGAAGTACACGAGTATATACATGGATTCGGACACGGCCTCAGCGCAGGAACGGTAAGGGCGACTCAAGCACGTCCATAAAATACTTTATAGTCTTTAAGCGCAAGTCACTGAACAGGCGTGCATGCTTTTCGTCAACAACGCGCCCCTACGGGGCTTTCAGTGCTGGTTGTCGTTAACGGCGTAACATTGTAGACAAATGTGTGCTACACGTCCTCAAATTACTTTTAAAACTTGACTCCGGAAATTTCCTACCGTTTTAACAAATTTAAGTCTCGAAAAAAAAAAATTATCTTTAGAGAACAGTCGAGAAACTAACACGTGTATACATAAAAGTAGCTTCTGTCAAACGCAACGAGTGATCACTATGACGCAAGGATTCTGAGAAGTTTTTTTTAAATAATACGTAATGTTACTGAAGATTTTCACGTTAATTCTACAAATGTCATACTACATTTCGATTAAAAAAAAAATAATGGTGGGTCTAGAGGTTATGAAAATGATTACTGCGCGAAGTATTAAAAAAGAAGATACAAATTCGGTATCACAGAGAGAGTTCACGATCATGAATACGACATGCTGTGCTACAGGTTCTCCTCGCGGACTGCTAATAGCTGACATAATTAATACCGGCAGGAAGAAAGGGCGGCTTTTAGAAGCAGCCGCTCGCCTACGGTTAAGGAAGGGGAAGGGGGGGGGGTAGCTACACTGGTGCACTCACCCAACCGACTCGAAATTAAAAAAAAAGAAGAAGTAATTTTTGGTAATCCTGTCACGTATATCCCGAGGCAAGTCAGAAAGACTTGATATGATTCCCCTCGCAAGGTCGAGTAAAAAAAAAAAACATACATATATATATATATACAAAATATATTTCACGCCACGTCAGCGCACTCGTCACGGAAATTAAATTATACGCAACAAGAAAAAAAAAACGGAAAGAGCTGGGAGTGAATTATGACTCCAACTACTCGATGTATTTGTCATTCGCGGGCCCGCGTGGTTGTAGAACAAATTACAGGTGAAAACTCTCGAGATATGCTGCTGCGTCTGGCCAGGCTTCATGTCGGCCGTGAGGCTGCGTTATGGATGTTCACTTCATCGATGAATTTATTCTTGTTTATTAACGCTTCTCTCTTCCTTCACCGCCCGCACAAAGCCGTGCTGGATGATGAAGACCGGCTTCACCCCGATTGTTGTCTTGAACTAGACAGCCGCTACATCTGTCTACTCACATTAGGTTAAAAATTGCTGCACAACAAACACATCGAGACGAAAAAACATAGATGAGTTATTACTCCAGATATACTCTCGNTCCGCTCTCTTTCTATGCGCTTTAAGGAGCCCGTCTATCTAGCCCCCTTTAAATATGTTGCAGCTTGTCTGAAATATGGGTTTTTTTTTTTTTTTAACAAAAACCATTTATTTGGTGAATAATATTTTATTTATATATATATATATATATATACACAGACGCTGTAACAATAAATTAGGTATAAGCTGTTCACGGTAAAGTGAGCACTTTTGAGGCCCTAGTTACTTTTTCCTTTCAGCTATTTTTTATCCTTTAACCACCTTTCTAAATAAATATTGCCTTGTGAGGTGTAAACACAGTATGTACATTCCACCGCTCTCAGAAGTTAACGTCTAAGGCTAAATAAAAATATATTTATTGATTGTTATTGCAAATGGGAGGGTTTTCAGAAGTGTTCACTTTACCGTGAATAGCCTATATAAATAACTTTACGGCCTTTATACGTAACCTTTAATTAAAACCTATACTCTTAATTTTAAATGTGAGCCCGAAGTCAGTACTCAATTAAGTCCTAGTGTCTTCAATTTTTCTTTTTGTAACTATGCTAATTAAAACCCAAACTTTGGTTTTCATAATGTTCCATCAACCGGGGCTCTCTTACTTGAATAAGGCTTGCATAAGGCCACTGTGGTTATCAATAAACTTTATTGAACTGCTTTTCGTAGGTCATACTTCTACTTCTTCTTTCTTCTGCCTACTTTCGAAAAAAACTTTTTTATTCTTGTACGTGAGAGATGTTGGCCCATGTCTGTAGATATTGCTTCTATGTTAATGACTTCAGTGAACATGTAACATGAGATAAATTGCATGAGATGGATTCAACAATGTTTAGAAGTTCCTGGTGTGACAACTACCAGCATTTATAATTAGGAAGAACATTACTGATGTGAAAAATCTAAAATTGTCCGAATAAAATTTCTGGCTTTTTATAGCAATTGCTTTTTTCAGGAGACGAGACCAACAATTTTCTGATATAGTCCATGCGCGGTCACTTCCAATATTTCTGAATCCCTGCTTAGGTTCTACTTCCAAGGATATTCCTCCGCCAGATGCAATCAAAGCTTAACCAAGTCAAGAGAATTACACCAAAGTGACAACGCACCGCATTCGTGCGCGCTCAGTGTAACAATATTTTGCGTAAGAACTATTTCTTACTAAGCATTGCCAACACACCTATTTTCTCCCTATTCTTATTCACATTAATTTTTAATGAAATATCACAATTTATTGATGGAATATGAGTAAAAGTTCAATTTTACCCAAAATAAGGTGCTTTCATGTTAACGCAGGTATAAAACGCTTGTTATAAATTACAGATTTAGGAAAAAACCGAAAATATCATACATGGAGCAGTTTTTCATAAGGTTTGATTCAGAAAGTGTGAAGAAACCGCTTACATACTATAGTTATATTTGTATTTGTATTAGTGTACCGAGCCTTTTAGCATGGCGGAACTCTTGTAGTAATACTGCTTGAATGAAATGTAACCGCAGAAAGACAGTTTCGAAAGTAGCGTCCACTAACCTAACACGGCATGCACGGTGAGTAATAAACAGTATTCTTGTGCTGTGCGCATTGAAAGACGAAATAGCTGTGTTAATTGGGATGCGGTGTTATACTCCCCAGATTTAAGTTGACTTTGTTTCAAATTACATACTTAGGTTATGATGGTATATTTTTTTTTATTTGAACCATTTTGTAAACACAGTGCCACTTTACTTCGTTACGCGCCATGCGGTTTATGCCACCAGACTCCCAACATCTAATCTTTAAATTGATTCGATTTGAAGAAAAAATATATGATCAGAAATCTTATACACAAAACTTGTCCGTGTGAGCATGTGCCATACACACATGAGCTGATAATAGATTTTTAAGGGGGAAAAACCACAAAAAAAACACATGCTTGCACCGTGTAAGTTAACCTTTTGGCTTTTTTTTTTGTGAAGAGGCAGTTATTAACCTTGAAAAAAAATACCTTATTTGTTAGCATCCCAGAATACAGACTTATTAAGCTGCAATTGAAATCCCAAGCATTTGTATTATCTGAAGTCAAATCGCTGCATTAACAACGAAGTATTTAAATAGAAAATTACTACGTTCTTACGCCACTGCAAACCTGTGTTGCCACAGAAACCACAGAGGACGTTATCCTTCAGGCAGACTGAAAGCGGGAAAATATAGCTAGCTGTTCCCGAAATGCCACTAGATATCTAAGATATATTTCCGTATTATTGTCGGTTATCTTCATTGTTTCGTCCAGTTTTGTTCGTATATGCAATCTTCGCCTCACTGCTGCTCGTGTTTCCTTCGTTGTGACATATAAGTTCTTTTGCGTTTAACCTTATCAGAATATTTCGATATTAGTTTTTTTTTTTTTACTCGTCCTGTTGTTTCTGTATCGTTTAGTTGTAAAAGAATCTGACTTAAAATCTTGTGCAAATATTTAAATGTTTCAAGTATCTGTTACAACTAATCTTGCCTTGTTTTCAGTATATCTTTTTATGACATACTCTGGGTTTTCTGTGGCGACATAGGTCTGCAATGTGTGTCTGTCTACAGTAATTTTTCATTTGATGACATACCCATTTTGTAAAACTCATTCATTCAAAAACATAGAAAATAAGTAATGATGTCTGCAATTAAATACGAAAAGAAGCGACATCAGAATTAAACCAGTATGTGTGGTAGATAGATCCACGGTGTGCAACAAAAACATTTCAGACGCCATCGATTTGCTATTTCCGATTCCATGAGGCGGTTCCGACGAGAGGTGAAATGAGAGATATTTGGGCGGCTCTTAACAACGATGTCTTGAGAGCCTATGAGGGTGAAATGGGGTGAGAATGGAGTAGCGCCGGAATGTGAGGGCAGAGGAAACGTGAGATCCCCGATAAAACCTGCCGATCAGCCGCATTGTCCGGCGCGATTCCCACTTGCGAAAATCCGGGATTGACACAGCCGGGGATTGAACCCGGTTCACCTTGGTGGGAGGCAAGCAGTCCAACCGCTCAGCCACTGCAGCTCCGGCGGTTCCTATATAATGTAAGAGTCGTATATCTGGAATGAACAGTTAATGTAAAAGACAGGATGTAGAACTGTATTTATGACCATACTGTAAAATAAAGTTAAATATTTTCATCTCAAAAAAAATTTTATGTAATCGGTGACTAATGAAATACACCTCCAGTTATAATTCAAAATATATTCGAGTTCTTAGAAAACTGCATGATTTCTGAAACGGCTTGAGAAATTAACGGAATTTCCAATGTTAGTCGAGCATATTGTAACACGAAGTTGTCTGGAGGCAGACGTAGATTTCACAAATACTTGTAGTTTCTGCTCTCGGACTGTAGATGAGTGTTAATGTTCGATACACTTTTAAGAAGATATTATCAGTGATATAGACAGTATACATCCCTTAACTAAATAAAGGACAGGCCTATGATTTCTGACGAGCTAGAATAAAATTTCTGGCCCGGAGAAAGGATGAAGAAGTGGAAGAACGAAGACAAAGGAAGGGACAAGCGTGGGTACTTACAGAAAATCCACACAGTTCTAGACTGTCAGCTACAATGGATCCTACATCTGCCCGTCTTTACGTTAAGAACCCCAGAAATGAAAAGCTACATCTGGCCACAAAGCATCCATGAGTGCATTGATTGTTGTAATTGACCTGTAAATGGCATGTGTGTATAAAATAAATGATATCGTCTGTTCACAAAATATACGGTAAGTTTATGTAGTACTAAATGGAGAAAACTATTCGGGTGAAATTGCGTCGTACTACAATATTAAGGGCAACTTATGTGGCATTCAAAATAACAACAAAGTACGTTCAAAGGAAAATGTATTAATGGTGGAACATTGTAATAAGTTGAAAAAAATCCCTCGTTAAGATATAACCAGTCAACACACAACACAGCCGCTTGTGTTGCCTGGCCATTCTTCAAAACATACTCACAGTATTTGTGCACTGTTTTACTACAAAAGGTTTCGTTGAGGTATCCCCGCCAAAGACAAGCATTTTTGATCTTAATATGGAAATGTATACTGCCACATGGTAACGCGGATTTCTACAAAAATTAGAGGAGCAGCCTTGTATTTTCGTTAATGGGTTTTGACTGTAGACGTAACTTATTTAGGATTAGATTGTCTTCAAATATGTAAAAGGAATACAAAGAGATGAACTTCCAGCTTCAGCTCTCATTTTATATTTACTCTAAATACACACATTCTCTAGCAACTATTACCAGTTCAGATGCGATGTGCCTCGCCTAAGGATCTAGTTGGACCTGTGATTATGACACATGTGAGGTGAATTATGACTAAGGAAAACAAATTCACAGTAAATGCGTCCAAGGTCCACAGTCAACAGTTAGAAATGTGAGACATTATACCTGATGTTCCCGATGCCAAAGGCGTACGTAGCCATTGCCTAGCAGTGGAAACATTGTACATGATATGGAGTAATTTTGGAAGCGCCTTGAGGCATACCAGCCGCTGAACTGCTGAACATTGTAACGCACTATTTCATACCGCGCCTGGAAAATAAGCTGTGTAATGTCTTAGTCTTAGAAAACAATGAGGTAGTCAACTTTGGCCGTTTCTAAGTGTTCTTGCTCTCTGTATCAGCCCTTGCTGTTCTGTTCTTATTTCCGGGCAATAAAGTTGGTTGTGTTTTTCAACACAGCTCGTATTATTAAATATCTATAAAAGCCTTCCTTAGATGTAATTCAGCTCTATATGTATCTTCCCGCCATCTCTGCAAATTAATAAGTCAGATAACTATTTACCGCAATTTGATGCCAGTTTAATGAATATTTGCTGTATTTATTCCCCGCAATGTTAACGTTAAAGTGGAAGTATGTATAATCATGTGTAGGATATTTTAATGGTAGATATGGAAAGTGTCCAGTTAAATGTGAACAATGTAAGGAAAATTATTCGTACACAACTGTCACATTTGCGTGACGTCGACTCGGTAACGTTTAAAGCGTGCCATTTTTAGATCAAGGTATAACTTATTTCAGCGTTAAAGACATCTTTAGAATAGCTATTCAGTATAAAGATATAAGTAAGCAATATGGCACCACTCATATTTAAATTTTTTGTTACAGAAATCGTTAAGCTGTGCATCAGTCTTCATCCCATGCTTTTCCAGAAATGTCCCAGTAATAGCACGTTATAATGCAATTATTACAGCTAAGGGAAGTTATATCGTGACTGTGTTTTCTTCGTAAAGTAGAAATCGGGTATGCCTATACGCCATGCTAACTCAATCTAGACTCACAGGTAAGTAATTATCTCGTCAACTTACACACACACACCTAGAGTGTCGTGGTATTCAACTAGACAATAAATAAATGACAAATAAATAAGAGAACTCTATAAACGATGGAGTGGTGCTCGGCGGAGTTCGAAATCATGAGTTCTTTTTTCCCGCCCTTCACGCTCCTCTATGTCGCTACCGTGATTCATGAGCCCGTGTATCGCAGAGAATTGCGCGGGAATCTTGTTCGTCACACTTCTCTGCATTGCTCTTGCACCGCCTGAGTTATGGACCACAGAAGCCGTGTTAACCTTCGGGCACGTCATCCACAAGCTCGAAAGCGAGGATCGTACTCGGTGCAAAAGCATCGTGGCACTGCGCGACTGTTCGCTTAGCCAGCTCGCGGTTATTTCTACACTTTTAAAACCAACGACTTGAAAACTTCCTTGCCCAAAACTGTAAATGTATTTCAACGTAAACTCTTTAAGACATAGCTGCTAAATGGGACCATTTATTTCTGAACTACCACAAACGCTAGGAAGAGACGCGAGTTATTCGATTGTTGTACTACATTTAACCTTTTATTGCATGCTCTAAATTATTCAAGTAAACAATTTTCCTAACCGGAAAATCATTTAATATACTCCTAACGGTTATAAGTAATTATATGTCTTAAAAATCAATAACTTCATGAAGTTATTTTGATACGTCGGCTGAGTTTATACTCAGGACGTGGAAAAGGGAGGGGAAATTAAGTCACAGTGTACACACACAGTGTAGCATACTTTACCCTGGCGCACTGTGAGAAGCACTCTAAGAAATTGTTTCGCAAATTCATAGTACTATTGTATACGCGTTTTAAGAAAGCGCGACTATAGGCTACTCACGGTTACTTCCAAATTTCCTGAAGCCCTGGTAAAGTTCTACTTCCAGGATATTCCTCCTCCACTCCATCAATCTATGGTGAAGTGCATAGACAACTGAAGTGTTGGACTGAAATAACTTAAGCTTCGTAATCACCATTATAGTATTAAAGTCTTACTGTAAGAGGAGAGCATATAAATCATTTGGCGAAAGCTCAACGCAAGGTTTTTTCCGACCCTGGCACTTTTGATAATCCATTACAGGCGAATCGGTACGAAATCTTTAAAGTAATAAAAATACCTCTGTTTCATTTATTTAAGGCGCTTAAAGGTTTAAACTTCACGTGTCTTTGATTATATTTTGAAGGAATAGAAGTTCTGTATGTTAAACTTCAGAAATGGGTTTTTAACCCGCCGTCTTAATAACGCAATAAATATATATATATATATATAAATATATATATATATAATGATGCATGTAACTGGGTATCTGTGCACAAGTATGTATAATAGAGCACTGAGAAAATTTGATTTTTAAATGTCCTAGAAACAAAAAGTAAGATTTCTCGATTATAACCTTATTCACTAAACCAAGTCTCTAATTAAAAAAAAAAGCTTCTGAACTACAAATATTCAGCAAACATGTCATATTTCTTCACAGGTATGTGAAGTGTGGGATAAACCTGCTCATAAATGGTTGTAACATAGTTTCTATCTTACAATTGAGGGGCTCCGGTTTGCACGCTGTCCATGTTATAGCTCAATAGTATATTACATTTACACATATTTTAAAAAACATTAATTGATTTACCCACTTAAATGCATTTTAAGAAAACATAATCTGGTCTGCATGCTTAACTAAATTTAAACATACACATAAAGACAGCACATATCGTTTCCCAAAGTTCAAACATTAAAAATCGTAATTTGAACTCAACTCCTTAGTGATTATTTTTCTTATTCTATGTTTGTTTGAATTATATAAATGCACTCTTTATCGTTAACTGAATCGTACTTTTTCACTGAAAGCTATCAGAGAAAACATATATACATAAAAATATACCAAAAATTTTAATTACTTTTATTGTGGTCTCAACTTGTGCCGTATTTTTCTCATAGGCTGGAATATTTTCTAATATGCTTTCGTCCTCAGACGACAGTGCACTTTGTTTACCAGTTACATGGATTATAATTAATTCAAAGTATATGTAGATAAGCGCCATAATACCGCGTCAACACTTTTTTTTTTAATGAAATCCATGTTTGCCATGATAAAACGTTTTATGAATACCTCGGCTCCTGAAGGTGCCTGATTTTCCTCATTAACGAAAAAATATTAATGGTCAGGCAGATCGCTATGAAAACAGAGAAGTGGAGAAAAGGGATTTAAGCGGATGAATCGAGTTGGCTTGGGAAACTTGTAAAAAGCGTGAACCAAACATTCTTGGCTGTGTCAATGCACTGCAGGCAAAGAGAAAAGATAGACATAGAAGTAGTTATAAACTATATTGTTATTATATGCGAAAATATTTGTCAAAATCAATTTTACCGATACGAAGAAACCTAACAAAACAAACCTGTTTAAAGCACACACTAAAACAAACTGAAGGTGCGATAGACTAATCTTCGTTTTTCGCACATTTTCGTAACACTAGTTCAAAAATTGCAAGCAGAACTATAAAAGTCATGTTATTCACACAATGACATGGAAATGCTTTTACATTTGAGTTCCCTGCAAATTATTTTAATAATAAGAAGGAATTTTAGGTAGATTGATTTCTTAAGTGACAATTTTCTCGATTATTTCGCTAATGCCCGTATGTACGTATAAATAAATATATATATATATATCCTTTTATTTAAATAATATGATGAAATAATACATTTATTCATAGATTTAGGCTCTATGTGTGAAGCTCATACAGATATGTTTTGTGACACAAAAATACAAAAATTAGGGGGCCTCCGGTTGAAACTCTAGTTTTAATTGTAGACATAATTAATGATATTATGAAATTCTAGAACCATATGAAAACCGTTATACTGTATAACACACGAAAAACTCGCGATGCTCTAGAGTAGGTCATTGTAATCAACAATCTGACAATTGGATTAGCCTTCGTGTTCACAGTCTCACAAATACAGTCTAGAGTAAACCCGCAGTGCTCGCTTTTAGAGGCTGAACACGGAGAGTGTCGATAACATGTTCATTTTATTCCATTTTTTTAGACATAACGTATTTATTTTCAGTCACACCTAACAAAACTGGAACGGAATTGACTGTTTGTTGCAAAATAGTATAATTACGCAGATCGTTTGAAAACTCCCCCGACTAACTGCACCAGCTTAAGAATAAAAACCACTTCCTAAAGTGTGAAATGAAAATCCGAATATATTAAATTAAATGGAAAAGGATAAATATTAAGACACAATGTTTTGTGCGTTACATAACAGTATGACGAAGCACAAGATGCAAACACAAACCATGTGAAAATCAACCCTCTTCTACACATTGACTATATGGGTTGTCACCCCATTAGGATAGTGCGAACTCCTGCGTTTATTGCTGAAATGATTATGGATTAGTGATTACAGTGCCAATACGTAAAAAAAAAGCTTCAGTGATTGAAACCCTCAAATGAAAGGTTTTCACGAAAAGCACAGTGGGACAGTTGTGGAGACTTCAATGCACTGGCAGAGAACGTGCCTGATAGCAGCAAGCCGCACAAACCTAAACTGATTAAAGAGCACCCAACACATGTGCTGTCAATGTATTCGTTTGTAACATATTACATGTATTAACTTTACAATATGTGTTATAAATACCCTCCGCCATTGTCGCTGCACAAACGACAGTGCCGGAACAGGCATTGACTCACACGGGTTGTCTGTAACGTCTCTGAGGGCATACACAATCATTCCTATTAAATTGTCAACACTAGTGGCAGGTATTTTGTACATCTGCGCTTTCATATAACACTATAGAAAAAAAACTAATGTGTTCAAATCAGGAGACTGTGGCGGTCATGCAACAGTAATTGCACGGCCGATCCAACTGTCTGGGCATATATGGTCAAAGAGCTGCCTCGTCGCTTGTCCGTAATGTGGAGGCGCACCATCATGTTGGAACCACATAACTGCCCGTACATCTAGTGGTACTTCTAAAAATTCCGGCAGTGTATTTCGAAGAAAACGACAGGTACCGTTGTGGCGTCAGCCACCCAGGAACCACATATGGTCCGATAATGTGGTCGCATAGTATACCCGTCCATATGTTAATAGAAAACCTGTGTTTTTGTAGCCTAGCCTCTTACTGATATGACATGGGGATTTTCATCTACCCATGCTTATCAGTTACTGTTGCTCACACCCGCACGACCGAAGGTGAATTCATCGATACACGGTACCTTGCTTGGACAGCGGGGATCTTTAGTAGCATGTTGAAGATACCACCGAGAAAATTTTTCACTGGGTTGAAAATGTTGTGGTCCTAATTCTTGAGCATCCCGTGGGCGGTGATAGCGCAATCGTTGCTCACAGAACATCCCAGACTGTAGAATGTGTCACTCAGCGCACTCCCAATGCGGCGAGTACTGTTGACGGTTCGTCTGTTATTCTACATTAACACATTTTCAAATTGTTGTTTATGCCTCTTTCGTGGTCGACCACCTGGGTTGGGACGATACGAGGATGTCCCTATAGGCAAAGCATTCGCATAGGCCTTGAATGCACGTTTGTTGGGGACGTAATGATTATTGCTTATCAATTTCCCCACCCTTATGTCGTTAGAACTGTAGGAGCACAAAGTGGGAGGACTTACACATCAAAAAAAGCTACTCTTAATACTCACAAACACAACACATTTCCATGCCCAACCCAGACGTCAAACAACCATGTTAAAAAGCAGGCATGGACACAACTTACTTCATTAGTTCAGAACAAATAACCAGGTGCATAATTTCCTTGACCACTTTTACTTGTGTGTTATAATACAGACTGGCAGAACTAGCATTAAAAATGTACACTTTTAATGGCCACACCTGTCTCCCGCAAGCGATGGTGAAATTCTGTAAAGATGCTAAAATGTGGGGTGACACGTTGTGAGCACCTACAATCTATGGGCTCTGTGAGCATTGCAGAGTAGTCACTGTCTTTGAGTGGCTCATCATGATATAAAACTGCTTAGCCAAATGCTTATAGTGGTTTGTAGTCTTGAGCTAACTAAAATAAATCCCAGTGTAGTTACCACGGACCTTCTATAGTCTAAAATAAAAAAATACAACCCTAACACTTTCCATGTCTAAAATATAGGAATAAAACAGCGGGAAGAAATGGAATTTCAATTTGGTGCCTGAAGAGCCGGGTAGCAAAAAACTTGAAAGGATTCCTTATTACACTGTGTAAAAATAAGAGTTTGTGCCGACGAATAAAATAAATATGGGTCGTTAAAGTTTGATAGCTTTTTTTTATTTTCTGTGTAGAAATAATGGGAAGATATTTGATTAAAACAAGCCATAGGGGCTCTTGGGCTCTGAAATCTCATGAAAAACACGTCACATTGTAGGTACAGGTGGTGGTGACAAGGGCATGGTCGAGGACAAGGTGCGAAGAGGGGAGCGGGGCACTGAACGACCTCGCGGCTTACGCCCGTGTTGCGCGCGCCACCGCTAATCCTTATTTATTAATTTCCGCGGCGTCCGCAGGTGCAGTGCAGTTGTTATGATGTAGGGCGGAGATAGNCGACTCTCGCGGTCTCGCACCCGCCACATAAACTACAACTGCCCCTGCGCCAGGCGAGTCCTTCTCCAGCCTGGCCTCCCGGCGCGCCTCGCAGTCGCGTACGTCCGTCCTCGACATAGAGTACTTGACGATACAGAGTCGAAACAGACCGATCTCGCTGGCTGCGCACAACCAGTCTACGTGTCCCAACACTGAACTGCTTTTCTGCCAACATGACTAGCAAAAACGGCATTGATTGGTTTGAGGTTAGANTCTACGTGTCCCAACACTGAACTGCTTTTCTGCCAACATGACTAGCAAAAACGGCATTGATTGGTTTGAGGTTAGAGCATTGATTAGTAGACGAGTGCTTTGAGATGTATGTATACTTATTTTAACCAATTTGTAATGCAGTCTGATTAAATTCAACTTTGCAATAATATTTTATTAATATAAAAGTGCTCGTCTTTTGAAAATCGAGATANCTGCAGTCTGATTAAATTCAACTTTGCAATAATATTTTATTAATATAAAAGTGCTCGTCTTTTGAAAATCGAGATATAAACAAAAATGTGTTCATCACTGTTGACCATGGGACTTTGGCAATTGTGTTCCTTTGGGGTAGGTAAATATTGGGTACTTGCGATGAAGACGAATAGGTTTATCTCATCTTCAGTCCATGGAAGATCCAGCCGTACACGCCACCGAAGTGGCGTCACTAGCAAGAAACATGTCAGAACGGCATTCGCCAATCAACGCTTGGTAACCTACTCGTCAGCCCGCAACCCAGTCAATAGGGACCACCTCGCATTACGCAGTGGCCAATCATACACGAGACCCGTTTCCAGAGACTCGTGAAGCCAATCAGAGAATGGGCACGCGCACCTCAAAGAATCCGCCACATCATTTCTCCTGTGTGTACGTATCTATTTTGTGGTGTCGCAGTGCAAACTGTGTCCTGTTTAAAGTTGTTTCTGGTTAGAGTGGCGTCTCCCCCCGCCCCCCAGATGATGTTTACTTCAACACACACAGCTGACTGTTAATCGGCCTTCCTTTGTCGAACAATCGGCCAGGAAATTGTACTTTCAGAGCAGAGAGAACAGTCTTTCCTAAATCAGGTGGTGTATCATATTGCTGAATAATCAATTAGCAGCTTCAGCTATATGTGAGAACGCGAAATATTCCAGCATGTCAAAGTAGATTCGTCTATAGATTGTTTTCTCCTGGAGGAAAAACGGCGCAATAATTCTATACCCCACGATTCCACATAATATTTATTTTCTTTAGATTTGCCTTTAAAATACCACAAATCAGGAAAAAGAGTTAAGATATTTTGTGGCTCTTAACATCGGGGTCTTCAGAGCTGACGAGGGTGAAACGAAGTCTTGTTGGAGGAAATGATTTTCTGTATTTAAATTTCACCTTCAGCAATGCGAACATACGTGTAAATTATTCCCTCGGGGTATTTACTATGTGCTGCATCTCTTTGAAACAGTAAACACAGTATGCAGTAGGCCACAAAATCCTTCTCACCATGTAAAAAATAATTAAGTAGCCATGAAAGATAGTAAATTGGTAAACAAACACATCGAACGATCGTATACAACCGATTACTCGAGTCGTTCGAAGCCAGAATATACTGGAAGCACCGGAAAAGTATTCATACACAGCAGACCGGCTCTGGGCAGTCCTGGCTGAGCACCAGGAGGGAAGGCCGTTTTATTGCCAGGCATGCATGAACTGCAAACATAACTTCCTTTTCCACCATCCAGTAGTATGTGGCAGCTTCAACACAACACCGTGCAGCTGCTAGAAGTAACTCCAGAATCCCAGCACAGGCAAAACTGCGATCCCAGCGACCTTCACGCGCTGTGCCTGTAACACCTTAACATTGTCGCCTTCTTTCTCAGCGGTGTAAGCAGAAAACAACGTGGAATTCCCTTCACTGGTGAATTATTTGTTTTTTTCCTTTGAAAATTAACGATCATGGTGCCAGAGTTTGAAGGACTGCTGTTGATCGCTTACGTACATACGTACATGTCTTTACACAGTCGTAGCCATGTTTTTTTAATATTTTCGAGGTGTTCTCACTCGTAAGACCTTCCCGCTGCCTCGACCGTCCAATCGGTGGGGAAAATGTTCACTCCCTTATATCGCAGGTGTGTCCAGCTCACACATGGGTTGACAAATCCAAAACCCCAACCTGATTCACAGCTGCACAACGTCATGCCCTTCCACAATTACTATGATGTTGATCGCTACAATATTTCTCTCTCTATCTATATCTCTATCTCTCTCTCTCTCTCCCCCTCCCTCTTTACATCGGCACACGTTCTCTGCTACTGGGGTGATGGTCTCGGGAGTCATCGCATATGGTCACCATTCCCCCTCTGGTGGTGATACGATGGTCATTGAACCCACAGTGCTGAGTATCTTTCATGGCTATGTGGCCAGGAACCAGTTTCCAGCGATATGACACTCGACCGCAAACAGATATGGTTTCCTGGGAACACTGACATAATGGTTCAAAATTATCGTGACCTGCCAGGTCACGCGATTTGTCACTCATTGAACATCTGTGGTACGATAGCGAACACTTTTTTCCTCCGTGTCGAAGTGTACGTCATAATTTGCGACAAAATCGGAAAAAATCTGCCACAAATACGGCATTTTGTTTGATTTCGTTCATACTAATATTGGAGTATATAAACACAGGACGAAGCACTGAACGTGCATTTTTCTGCCTCAGGTGGTAGCGACAGTGTTCTGATCGATTTATATTGTAATTGCTTTTAGCCTGTATCATTAAAGTTATACCGTTTTGTATAACGGTACATTTCGGTGAGCAAATCTTTATGTCTGTGAGTTTACATTGAGTTTGTTCTAGCTTTATATTGACATGGAAGAAACATCAACCTCAATTAGTTATGTTATTAGAGTTATTCATCTGCCAGCATGTCCTTTTGTTACTACTGTTGAAATCACTAGATCACCATTTTAGAAGGTAGCAATGTCAGTGCATTTTCGCATTCTTATTT
Organism: Clitarchus hookeri; assembly: GCA_002778355.1. Classification (NCBI taxonomy): domain Eukaryota; kingdom Metazoa; phylum Arthropoda; class Insecta; order Phasmatodea; family Phasmatidae; genus Clitarchus; species Clitarchus hookeri. The sequence goes on along the minus strand of NQII01005199.1, from coordinate 123,621 downwards.
GTGCCAACAGCTGGTTAAAATGCATTACCAAACCCTACCGCTCCTAGTCGACAGCTGAATTCCAAGTTAACCACACAAGCTGCATGCATAGTTTACTCATGATTTAAAATATTATTGTAGTAATAAGTTTTAAAGGTCGAGTGAATACTCTGGATAAATCGTTTGGTTGTGTATATTTACTGTATGCGCCTCAGGTGATAGTACATTTATTTCCTTTGCCATTGGACTTTAACTTATGGTCAGGAACCGTAAATAGGGCTATAAACCTTGAAATATGGCCGATTTTTATATATAGACTAGCAGACCCGGCACACGTTGTCCTGCCCGAAAGTTGGCTTGCCTGCTATTAGCGGTCATATTTTTATTAATGTAACAGTCATATTTCATTAATGTAAAAAGTAAAGTATATTGAAATAAATGTTGAATCTTAATACTAAAAGAAATAAAGTTTGTTTTGTTTTTATCTTAAATGCGAGTTGATGAACAATGTTTTTCGTCAATCCCTGAGGTGTATAAATGAACAAACTTGAAGGTTTGCCAACGCGAGAACACGCGACATATAAATGGCCATGTGAGAAGCACGGATTTTCTACATCCAACCCACAAATGGACATTGTTTGGCATTGTGATTTATTAATAGTCATTGCGAATGCCAAGCGAATTGGAAATTGCAGGCATCTGAATGGAATGGGCGAGTCTGAAGGGATCATTGGGATCCGTGGCAGGAGAAAATCTTCATCTTGAAACTTTCCGTTCAAAATGGTAGCGTCAAGAACATTGCCCATGATTTTTTTTATGACCAACCACGTGCCATTGCATAGCTTTGGTGCATTTAAATTCCGAAGCAAAATGATTGGCGAACCAATTTTTGATTGCAAGTTATGTGGTGGCATTCCGGGTAAATCCAGTGAATTCAAGAATTCAACAGGATAGTTGACTGCTTCGTCAGGATCGACAACAGTGTCGAACGATTTGAACGACATCTCATTGCCAGGCAATGACTGTTGTATTTTGAAATTAATGGCGTCAACGTCGATATTTTTTGCGGACAAAATAGCTCGTTCACGCAGCCACGCATGGTTAATGTAATTAGCTCGCAAATCTGGGAATATGCTTTCAATCAAAGCATCTTTCGTGGCAACCATGTTGCAAAAATTGTCTGGCAATTTGATGCATTGTGTATTTCCATGCAATAGAATTTTTCCATTGCCAATGTTGAGCAATTGTTCTGAGAATGACAGTGCCAATGGATCGTTTTGCAGTTAAACACGCATATTTATGGTAAGGCGTAATGTATTGACATTTCTCCATAGGCATGATTGTTTCAAGCATGCGTTAATTTCGTCCGCATATGTAGCGCTTGGAATGACCGGCAATGTCTGTCTGAAATCACCGGACAGCAGCAGTTGAGCGCCACCGAAAAGTCTGGTATTATCGTTGAGATCTTTCATATTTCTATCGAGAGCTTCAAGTGAATGCTTGTGGGCCATAGTGCATTCATCCCAGATCATAATTTTGCATTTTTGCAAAACTTTAGCCATGCTGGAATGCTTCTTTATGTTGCACATTGCATGAAGGAATTGCTAACGCAATATGATTTTGTGATCGAATGCGCGCAAGTATCAGTGAGATGAGGAATGTTTTGCCAGTGCCACCTGGTGCGTCCAAAAATAAGAATCCGCCTTGTTGTGCTGTAATTGACAAATTAATTCCTTCGTATATGTTCTTTTGCTCAGTACTGAGCAGTTGCACATTATTTGCAACAAAAGTGGTCAAAGAGGCCGCATCGAACTGTTGTTCGCGCTGAACATCGCTGTTAATGATGTTCAATCTTTATTAACGCCTCGTTATATATTTCCGGCGAAAAATTTATATTGGTATATTGATCAGTGGTCCAAATGCGATGCAGAATGTCTTTGCTCATGGAATCTTTATGTCTGTCCCAGAGAGCAGAATCTTGCGACGGAAAACATGTCGTCAACAATATGGCATATAATTGGCGAATTTGATGAGGAGAGGAACTCAGTACTGCATCTGTAAGTGTGCGATCCCAATGGTTGTCATCTTCCAGCAAATGCAATTCGCGACACGCATCGTGGTACGTGTCGTACAAAATACCATGGACTGTTCGCAAGTATTGGAAGGACGTCGGTCCAGGAACGTTAACCAACAACAAACGCAAGAAGAAGCATTCGCGTTGCTTTGGATGGACTGTGTATAATCGGCCTAATGTATTTCCCATAAATATGCCGTCGTATCCTTGGACTGGAACGCCTCGCTTTCGTGGGTCCCACTTTTTTTACTGTTTGTCCCACGTGAAAAATCGTGGCACATCAGTATACATTAATGTCCTTGCGAATTGACCGAAAATACCTAGTTGGTTGCATAGTTCGAAAAACTCAGTTAGTGTGGTTTTTGGGGTAGTCAATGCTCGTTGTATAGCAGTCTCTTCACTGAAATAAACACGCTGTCCATTTCAAGGTGCGCGGCCAAATGTAGAACAGCCGGGTCTCTGTTGTGCATTGGAAAATTGAAAATGCACCAAACTGCTTCATTGCTGCTAATGTATCGCGCATTTGATAACGTGTTATTTCGTCGTTATCATTTACATTTTGAACAGCAAATACAGCCATATCGCTGCCCTTATGAACGTATTTTCAAATGTATTTGATGGACTTCACTGAACTGCAGAACTCAACGTTTATGTGTGCTTTGTAGGTTTTGGACAGCAATGGCGAATACGGAACCACCCAGCGATTGTCAATGTCAACCGGATTTCCACCGTTTGATATGCGCAATTGATATGATTGGCCACCATTGTCTGTGTCTCTACGACGATACAATGGATAACCATCGATATTAGTGATAGTATCGTTTATACACATTTTTGGGAAATGTTTCGTACATTTTCCATTGTCCATGCACGGCGCAGTCATGTTGAGATCACCGCATGGACCTTGGATCATGTAAGCGTTCACAAGTTCAAACAACTCTTGATCGATATTCCGATCCGGAATTTATGCTGAAATAATTTTATCAATTTCTTCTGGCCGTACTTTCTCGACCAACCAAATCAAAATATGTGCATATGGCAAACATCGTTTTTGCCATTCAACAGAATACAGCCAGCAACGCGTTTCGCCGAATACATAGTGATGTGTAATTAAGTTCATCAACGATTTTAATTTTTGTTTGAAGACACGTGCAGTGATATCATGGCGATGCATTTCTTTTTGACCTAGGAATAACGAAATGTTAATTTCATCCCAGTTTGAATTGCACGTAAATGTAATGAACAAATCTGGTCGGCCGTACGCACACTTGAAAGTCATGGCGTCTTGAATGTATTCTTGCATATGACGCGGACTACCAATATATGATGATAGAATAATATATGCAGTACTGATGTCGTTGATATTAGTTGTTTCAGCTACGTTACTGGCAATAGCATCACGCAAATGAATGTACTCCTCAGAACGCAGCTTCACTTGATTATACTTGATGTACCATAATCGCTCGCTTTGCTTGCATTTTTCGCATACATATCAACGATGAAACAGCTGGCGGCGTCGGAGAATGTTGTTGTCTTCATTTGCACGAATCATCAACCGATATGCGTAGAAGTTCATCGCGCTCACTTTCTTGTTGGTTTCTGCACCTGCAAAGTAAAAATATAAATAAGACAAAAATAAATTAATCCTACAGAAAAATTAAAAAATTAAATTATGTGTAGATTCNGCAAAGTAAAAATATAAATAAGACAAAAATAAATTAATCCTACAGAAAAATTAAAAAATAAAATAATGTGTAGATTCTACCTGTCACTGGATTTCTTTGTTTGATGTTGAAATGATATCCATCTTCTCCTTCCCAAAATATCAATGGATATTGCAAAGCGTCGTAAGAATGATGACTGTCTTGAGTTGTCTGCACCGTGTTAATCTCTGCGTTGGATCCGTATATATCGACGTTCGTATGCGTCGCCAACCATAACAACTGCAACTTCATTAACGGTTGGTGCATTGTATCGGCCTGCGTGCTCTCCAGATGGTACTTTGCCTGCTTTGATTTCGATCATGTAGCTGTCGTTTTGCAGTTTGTTTGAAACAGTATTGAACAACTGGACCAACTGGTTGTGATTTCGCAAAAACGGTTCCAAAGTCGCCACAATTTCTCGCTCCTCCATCTACTCGATGTGGTTGTATTGGCAGTGGGTGTTTATTTGTTGCTCCTCATCGCCCATGAAGTAGATTTGCAATGATTTTGGATCGGTATCAGGCATTGACATTAAAGAACCAATTTGATGATACACTTGGCCCTGAATCTTAGACGTTGATTCAAAATTGCGACCATCCTGATTCTGAAAGATTTTTGTTGTTCCAAGTGATGTCATTTAGAAGCAAGAATTGAATTTACGAATTTTACACACAAACAATTTTGATTGAGGTGTAGCTCCAACCAATAGTGTTTTCAATGGTTCTGGCGGCGAATTCAATGGTGGCAGTACAATTTTTCCAGACGCGCAGCAGAAACGGGCCGATTCACCTTTGTATTTGAATGCATGGCAGTGTTGGCATTCTTTGTCCATAGCGCCGATGACAATTTGTGAATGTGACGAATAGTCGATGTCCGACTCATATTCGAACGCAAGGCGGAGAAGTGATGCACTTATCAATGCGCGATGTACTTGCAGGCGCTGTCGTTCATGTGCTCTTTGTGCGTCGGTGGCTCGTTGACGCGCCTGTCTTTGTCTCAATGCATTAGCTCGAGGGCGTTCGTTGCGTTGCTCTTGACTTTCATTTGCACGTGTGTTTGCAACCTGGTCTCTTAAATTTGCATTGTCATGTCAATTGATCTTCTGCCGTTCTATTTAACTAACGGGTCTGGACTATTTGTGAATTCCGTGTACGTCGACCAATATTTCCTCCTCGTCCACGAAGACGTGGCATTGTTCTGTAATAAACACACAACACATAAATATAAGTAACTTATATTTGGATTTTATGAATGTTATAATTTGTTGAACAAACTTACATGTTGTTTAACGCTCCGTAAATGTTATATGTTCTGATATGCGAAAAATCTTAAATATCAAAACAATTTAAATTATTTATAAACTTATCGTTTTTTTTTTTTTTCATTTTAAAAAATAGGAGGCGGGGGTGAAATTTTGTGGTTATATGTTCTGATATGCAAAAAATGTTTAAAAAAATAAATAAAAACATTTCGTAAAAAAATAATAAAAAAATTCCTGTAACCCGATCGTAGCGCCACCTACCGGGTCCAATTGTAAATCTAAACCATCCAGGGACCCACTCAAACACACACAAAAAATTTCATCAAAATCGGTCCAGCCGTTTAGGAGGAGTTCAGTGACATACACACGTACAGAAGAATTATATGTATGAAGATATATAATGCACAAGATCACAGCGCGAAGGCTGAGGATTAGAGTTCCAGGTAACACTTTCGTGTTTAAATGATCTGGAAGTTCCTTTTTTATATTACTCGTATCTTGTCACATGTTGTGCTGGTTGAATAAAGTGAAGTCACTAGTAAATGCTTGTAAAAAATCTCAGAATGAGTTAGATAGATAGACGGTATATTTTTAAATAACAATAAAATAAAACGAAAAAAAAAGTGTTTAATGCAGTTTGTGTAGTTTTTTCTCCGATTTTACCCATTAGGCTCTTAATTGCAGTCATGGGTTGTAGGGATTGTTCAAACGCGGAGTCTGTAACTGTTAAAAATGTCACGGCTTTATAATGTTAGCCTTGTGTAATGAGAATTTTTTGCTTTATTGCAGTATTTTAAAAGTGATGACTTTCAGAATGTAAATAAATTTTGCTTATCAGTCCTGCTTCACTTTTGACTCCACGATTAGGTTCTCCTCTAAAATAGCTCTACGAGCGAAATGAAAAAAAATCGCATCAATTTTCTGTGAGATGTAATTTTTCGTGTTATAGAGGTATTAGGAATGGAAGTCGGTAGGTAGGCCTATATCGTTATGGAACCAAGGCAATAACTTTTCACGACGCGCAATCAGTGCTCTCGTTGTCTGGCAGCTTCCGAAACTGCCGAAGGCAATTCAAATCACACGTTTGTTACGAATTAATTCGAGGTCCGACGGCAGCGGCAATGAGAGAGAGGCTGGATGATATATGGGGTGTTGCAGTCGAGTCTCGCGCGGAAGGGAGGTGGAGTTATTCCCGGAGTAGTTGAACGCCGGAAAATAATAGAGGGAAGGCACGCTGGGAAATTAATGGGCATGCATTTCCAACGCCGGGTAAAGTGCGCAGCCGTGTGCGCAAGGTTTCTTGTCTGCTGCTGGTGGAGCGTTACCTTCGTGCGAACGGGTTTCGTGTTCGAATCCCGACTAAGCAAGTGAGGCGTGCGTGCCATTTACGGATTANACCTTCGTGCGAACGGGTTTCGTGTTCGAATCCCGACTAAGCAAGTGAGGCGTGCGTGCCATTTACGGATTAGTTAGTCTAATATATAGTCTATCAGAACGTGGATTGTTTGGAAACATTTTCGTGAAATTACTGAAAACTGCTGATAGAAAATTATTCATAAATCCTCCTGAAATCACGGACAGCACATGTTATTCTAGAACGGACTTCCAATAAATTTAGCAAAACTTACCATGAATTTACATAATCTCTTCGTAAATTTACTAGTTAGTTTTCCTGCATGTCCGGTTTACAAAGAAGGATTACGAATAAAGTTTAATTTCCTTTATGCGGGTATTTCAATGTGTATCAAAAATATAATTTAAAAATCTGAAAGTATTTTTTTCTGAGATGGGATCTGAACACGAACCAAGTGTTGTCCGCATTCTTACTCTTGCCACTCTCTTGATGCCCTCCTGTCAATTTACGAAGTGTGAACATGTTTGCAATGAAGGGACTTACGTAACGTTTGAGTATTTAAAGTGTTGCTAATTGTTACATATGCTTTGTGCTTAGTTTTGATGTTTCAAATAAGTTTAAGTGGTAAGAACATCCTTACTGTCGTAGGAACGATCATTTTCTGTTTGTAACAGCGAAACGTGGCTTCTTGTAGACTCGGCATTATTCGTTTCCGAAACCAGAAGATGAGCAGTGACATGTCTCGTGGTAGAGCTACGGAGCCACCATATCAAATTTCTGACCGTGGGTCCCTTATAGCCATATTTTCACTAGATGAAACTCAAAAACACCAGAAATTTATGAAATGTTATTAATTTACACCGCTAAATGCAATTCCTTGTCAGTATACAATTCCGTTAACAACCGTAAGACGTAATTTTGTCAATGCTGAAACTCTCTCGCTGACTAAAGATGGCTTCTTACAAGGCGCTTTACATAAACTTGCGTAAGTCGATAAGAGTACTGAAGAAAACTATTGAAAAAGTCTCAAACATTTAATTACCAAATATGGATATCTGATACATATTTTATTACGTTAAGATGCCATCATTTTCTATTAAGCATTACTGGGGAGTAAATTAAGTTTCCATTATACATACTAATGTTGGAAGATAAGTAATATGTAATAATTATCACGATATAATAATGTAAACAAGCAACTGAGAAGTGCATTATGCGAGTAAACAACCGTGGTTCAGTAAAATGAGTTTTGTATGCTATGTAAATGAAGTAAGTTAGTAAATGTAGAGTACTATAATATCCTTCCTATTTGGAAGAAAGTTCTACAGCGATTATCTATGCATACGTCTTGTTGTCAATTTGCAAAATCCCAAACCGGCGCGGGACCTGGCGACGCGGGAATGAGGCGGGAACGTGTTCTGGCGGGAACTGTAGGTACCCACGCCAGAAGCAGCGTGATTCGCTTGTCAGTGCGCCGGTGAGTGTAGTTGTGTGTTGACAATGTCGTCAGACGAAGAAGCGTTGCTGTTAGTTGCTGCAGCGGAAGATGATGAAAGAAGAGCTCGACGATAGGTGCATGAAATTAACAAAGAAAGACTGTTGTACGGAGAGTACCATACATTTATGCCTGAATTAAGGAAAGATGAGAAGCGTTTTTATATATACTTTCGAATGACCACGGAGTGTTTCGACAAAATCTAAAGTCTTATCGGTGATGATATCCGTAGAGAGGTCACGAACTTACGAGAATCGATTAGCCCAGAGGAACGCCTAGTTATTGCATTGAGGTAGGAGAACTTTAAAAATATTCTTGTTGGTGTATGATATAGTTTAAATATCGGAAGAGTTGGATAAGTTGTAGATGTATAAATTTGTTTATACATCGGCAAATCACATTGAATTATCCATACTGTTATGAAATTAAATACTTCAATTTATTCTCTGGTCTGTGTTGAACACACGTATACTACATTCTTCCACCAGAGGTGGCAGTAATACTGCCATGAAGTGTCAGATTGATCACGTAAGTGATGACTGCAATCACCTTCTGTTGGTGGTGAAGAAGTACTCGGTCTACTACTTTCGTCGATTTATTCGAATTCCTGTTGCATAATAAGTTGTGTGATTTTCATTTTTGTGACTGCCTGTGTTCTGGGAGTGAACTTCTTAATTGTTTTTGCATATCCCAGCATCAAGTGGCCTGTGTCGTCCAATTCATGGTGATGTTTGTTCTGCAAATATTGAATCACTTTGTCTGTTTTGCTTATTATTGATGTTTTACGTTTTTTTCTTCTTTGGAGGTTCCTCAGAGTTCTCCACAGGATGATCCACCTCTTCGAGAACAAAGTTGTTAGGTGAGGCTGCATTGTTATCGTCATCAGGTGAATTAGCTACATTGTTGTCCTCGTTTTCTTGCGTGCATTCATCAGTACGAGAAACGTTAGATTCCATTGCAGCAAACTTACAAATGGCTTGAACCTTTCCATGGCAACTGCCTTTGCCACTCTGTGCAATTGTTTTTGCCTGTCCAGTTGTGCTTTTTATACTTTTTAGGTATTTTTTTGTAAGTGTCTCGAATATTCTTCCATTTTCGTTTCAGAACATCACCTGCAAATAAAAAAGCTCTCCAAGGAAAGGAAGTGAATGAAAACTATTTTTAAAATGTGTTTAAACTGAAGAGACCCACTCTTTTCTCTACGAATCCCAAGTTAAAGTTATGGCATTGCAACATATAACTTGTAACACCACACTCTAAAGCCCATGTATAATAAAATTTGGTGGCAACACGTCTAGCAGACTGATGTAGCATTTTCGTGGTAACGTGAGCTCTTCTGAAGTTAACGTCAGAAAAATATCACTGTCAGTTAACTGTACATAACTCAACACATTCATCCCTAGGCTTGCTCCCAGTTAAGTTGGCAGCAAATAAGGGAAAATAATTCCACAATGTAAGAGTGCCGTTTGGTAATGATAATGTTAATTTGTATATTGGGTGGAAGGTTACAGCTTGGGGATGAAAAAAGAAACTAAGCAGGGCTCTCAAAAGTGCTCACTTTACAGAGAATATATTTTATTATTTATTAATGGTTAAAAAAAGGAGGGGGGTAGTGAGCTGCTCAGAAAATATTGTAAGATAATGATGTAAAACATTCACACAAACACAATTACTCTATGTACTAATATAGGTTTTAAATAATAAATGTAGAATGTTTTAAAATAAATACATCGTACGCAAATACAAAAATGTACGTAATATATATTGTTGTTTCAGGTATTTGGCAACCGGCGATTCATTCAAAACTATAGGCNAGGAACGCCTAGTTATTGCATTGAGGTAGGAGAACTTTAAAAATATTCTTGTTGGTGTATGATATAGTTTAAATATTGGAAGAGTTGGATAAGTTGTAGATGTATAAATTTGTTTATATATCGGCAAATCACATTGTATTATCCATACTGTTATGAAATTAAATACTTCAATTTATTCTCTGGTCTGTGTTGAACACACGTATACTACATTCTTCCANTTATGAAATTAAATACTTCAATTTATTCTCTGGTCTGTGTTGAACACACGTATACTACATTCTTCCACCAGAGGTGACAGTAATACTGCCATGAAGTGTCAGATTGATCACGTAAGTGATGACTGCAATCACCTTCTGTTGGTGGTGAAGAAGTACTCGGTCTACTACTTTCGTCGATTTATTCGAATTCCTGTTGCATAATAAGTTGTGTGATTTTCATTTTTGTGACTGCCTGTGTTCTGGGAGTGAACTTCTTAATTGTTTTTGCATATCCCAGCATCAAGTGGCCTGTGTCGTCCAATTCATGGTGATGTTTGTTCTGCAAATATTGAATCACTTTGTCTGTTTTGCTTATTATTGATGTTTTACGTTTTTTCTTCTTTGGAGGTTCCTCAGAGTTCTCCACAGGATGATCCACCTCTTCGAGAACAAAGTCGTTAGGTGAGGCTGCATTGTTATCGTCATCAGGTGAATTAGCTACATTGTTGTCCTCGTTTTCTTGCGTGCATTCATCAGTACGAGAAACGTTAGATTCCATTGCAGCAAACTTACAAATGGCTTGAACCTTTCCATGGCAACTGCCTTTGCCACTCTGTGCAATTCTTTTTGCCTGTCCAGTTGTGGTTTTTATACTTTTTAGGTATTTTTTTGTAAGTGTCTCGAATATTCTTCCATTTTCGTTTCAGAACATCACCTGCAAATAAAAAAGCTCTCCAAGGAAAGGAAGTGAATGAAAACTATTTTTAAAATGTGTTTAAACTGAAGAGACCCACTCTTTTCTCTACGAATCCCAAGTTAAATTTATGGCATTGCAACATATAACTTGTAACACCACACTCTAAAGCCCGTGTATAATAAAATTTGGTGGCAACACGTCTAGCAGACTGATGTAGCATTTTCGTGGTAACGTGAGCTCTTCTGAAGTTAACGTCAGAAAAATATCACTGTCAGTTAACTGTACATAACTCAACACATTCATCCCTAGACTTGCTCCCAGTTAAGTTGGCAGCGAATAAGGGAAAATAATTCCACAATGTAAGAGTGCCGTTTGGTAATGATAATGTTAATTTGTATATTGGGTGGAAGGTTACAGCTTGGGGATGAAAAAAGAAACTAAGCAGGGCTCTCAAAAGTGCTCACTTTACAGAGAATATATTTTATTATTTATTAATGGTTAAAAAAAGGAGGGGGTAGTGAGCTGCTCAGAAAATATTGTAAGATAATGATGTAAAACATTCACACAAACACAATTACTCTATGTACTAATATAGGTTTGAAATAATAAATGTAGAATGTTTTATAATAAATACATCGTACGGAAATACAAAAATGTACGTAATATATATTGTTGTTTCAGGTATTTGGCAACCGGCGATTCATTCAAAACTATAGGCCATAGTTTTAGAATGAGATTTGAAACGGGGGGCCAAATTGTGAAACAAATTTCACAAGCTGTTATTACAAGACTGCAACCATTATACATGCCTGAAACGTGCTCAAGGATTTGAAAAGAGGCTGCTCAAGGTTTCTACGAACGTTGGCAATTTCCCAATTGTGTCGATAGTGTCGACGGGAAACATGTAACCGTGAAGTGCCCACCAAACGGTGGTTCTACGTATTTTTGCTATAAGTTTCCAACTGTTCTATTATCCATTGTTGGCCCAGATTACAAATTGATTTGTGTGAATGTCGGTGGCTACGGAAAGATCAGTGACGGTGGTATTTTTCATGAATCAACAGTGGGTAAAAGAATACATAACAATGACTTGAATATACTGGACACGAAACCTTTACCTGGCCAAAATTTGGCCCCACGCCATTGTTTAATAGGCGTTGAAACCTTTTCTCTCTGTCGCCTTTTCTCGTGAAACCTTTTCCACAAAGTAAAGATAGGCAAAGTAGTCATCTACGAAAGTATAACTATATGCTTTGTAGAGCTCGTGGTGTCGTTGAGAATGCCTTTGACATTCTTGTAGAAAAGTGGAGGTTTTTCCCCAGACCACTGGAACTTTCAGTTCAGTCAGCTGAAATTATTGTTATGGCAACTTGCATATTACACAATTTTCTGAGAGCCAAGCACTCTAATGCAACATATTTAGAATATATTGATGCTCTTAATACGATAAATGGTGCTTTCTAGAATATTGTTCGAACCCCAAAGGGTGCAACTCGTTTTGCATTGCAGGTGCGAGAAAGGTTTGTGGACTTTTTCAACAGTAATATAACATCACACTAAATAACATGCATTGTATGTAGCTAACATAACATAGAATTGTAATATAATATTATAACTTTGTTATGCTGGATATATTATTGACAGTTATTTCTTGGCTGTAACGCAGATCGCAGAATGTCATATTATTTAATTTGTCGTTTTATATGTAATAAGGATAATATTTTTGCTTCTAGGTTTGTATAATTTACCACTGTTTACATAATGCCGATATATTTTCACGCTGCTTGATTACATGTAATAATACATAAAAGTTGTTACACTTACTGGGTTCGTGTAATTCTTTCCCAATCTCTGTCCATACGTGGTCCGTGTTTCTGCTTGTTCTTGTAATACGAGCGATTCTCATCGTACAACACTGGGTACAAGTACACCATTTCGATTAACTGCTCCGGAGACATAGTCATCTTATGAAGACCTCCTAGCTACTGACAAGTAGTTATAACAAAAACGAATGAAAACAATTAGAATATTCGATTGTTGCAGTATAATCGAATTTTCGATTTTTGTATGTTGTTTTCGAATGAATCATTCGGTTTAAAGTTTTCCTTCTCGACAACAGATGGCACTAGAAACTCTACAATATTTACTTTTTTTTTAAGGTCATCAGCAATTTAAATTTAACTTTTTGCCATTTTTGTACAAAGATTGAAAATTTTCTTTGCATTTTTTCATTAAATACAGTTTACGTCGAGTATTCTACTTAAAGGAAGAACAATTCCACACAACATTCACTTTGTTAAATGAAGAATGTTTCGCTTCACCCATGCGAATGTTCATTCGTTTCTCTTATGCGAATGTTCATACATATCTCCACGAGGTGAATGTTTCGTTTGAATATCAGGTAAGTAAATGGCAGCTATTGCAATAATTCTGTTTCTGAAAATAAATTTTAACAATTGTTTTCAGTTTTGTAACTTTTCGTGAATTGCAAATGATACTTCAGAAAAGTTATTTATCATTGAAGCAACGAAAACAGGTTGTGACCAAAAATAAAATAACGTAAAAAGCTTTCTGTCTCATTTCTAAAGGTTTACGACAGCTCCGGAATACACACTAGGACGTAAAATGATCGAGAACTTAAAATGTTACCTTTTTCAAATACAAATAAATATTATAACTTTTTATGAACACAAGTGTCATAACTTCAGCCAAATACTCCATTAATTTACTCGCTTCAAAAAAGTACTTTCAAACTATTAACTTGTGGCAGCATTAACATTCATTCATTTCGATTAAGAAGAAATTACGCAAAAGGAGAATAAAACGGAATATTCGGAATCCGAATGATTGATTCTATTTCTGACGAGACTATTCGAATAAAAATATATTCCGAGAATAATTCGATTTTGCCCATCACTGCTGACAAGTTCCCGCCTAGCGGTGCGCGGGAAACGAGAGCCTGCAGCGAACCTGGCGGGATTCCGCAGCATTCCCGCCTTCGCCGGTAAACGCGCGGAAAGTTTCCGCCCTGGTGTGGGTACTCTTGTATCCCGCTAGGGCGCTGCTGTACCGCGCGATTGCCGCTGCCGCTCCCTCTCTCGCCTCCCGCGCCAGTTTGGGCGAGCCTTAATCATTTTTCGACTCCACGAATATAAGGCAATGAGTTTTGCCTTACTTGGCAGCGGAATCATGACGCTCATTCCGATCTTTGGTGATAATCGAGTCGCACTGCGTGAAGGACAGGTAGCTGTCTCGGGGTTTGATCATCTCACATACTTTGTATTTGTAGTCAAAAGAAAAATATCGCTCTGCCATTGCGAAAAATATTTACTTCGATACCATTTACCTGAAAATAGCTGTAAACGGCTTAGGAATATTCACTATACATCCAGAACCTTGAAACTTAAAAAGAATATCAATCAGAACTCATAAAAAAAATAAAACAAATTGCCTGTGGTAGTTGTGTTGCTAAGCAAGCAACGAAAATACCAGTTATCATCTGGTATTAAAGAAGAGCACGATTCATGGAAGCCATATATCAGGTGGAACAATTTAATATGTTAACTTTTTTTTTCATAAGAATGGTTCAAGGGATATATATAGTAATTATTCTGTCTTCTTATGCTATTAAAATAATTACTGATTTATTAGAACAGATACTACCATCAANTCATAAGAATGGTTTAAGGGATATATATATATATAGTAATTATTCTGTCTTCTTATGCTATTAAAATAATTACTGATTTATTAGAACAGATACTACCATCAATTTACGAATACTTACTGTATTTTGTCAGGATATTTTTAGCTTGATTTTACAATGGTTGTGAATGCATTATATTTTACGCATCACAGTATATGTCCATACGTGATATATATATATACACACAAACACGTATAATATTCATATTAAGGATGTGTCCAAAATACTAGTACACAGCCTACTCGCATGCACCCACGCCCACATACGTCAAAAATGTATCTTACAAGAGCGTCCATCTCTGGTGCGTAGTTGATTTGAATACCTAACCATGGAGAGAGGGGCCCTAGGTTCGGAGTCATCTCAAGTAAAGCTTGTATGAATGTACCGTTTTTAAGATTAAAGTCCCATAAGAAAAGCCTTCCGGTTTGAAGCGAGGGCGTTAAAAAGCGACAGTTAACAAAAAAAAAAGACAAACGATTGGCTGCGAACCAACAGAGGAGGCGCGGCGGACGAAGAAGCGGTGTGCAATCAGTGTATGGCCTCCAGCCTCCCGCGTGTCCTTGCTGGAGCCGCACAGAAGCCGCGGCGTACTCATACACCCGCTCCCGAGTTTTCATTTTGTTGAATTATGGGCGCGCGGGGCGGGGTGGATGATGAATGTCCCGCCCCGTGGGAAAGAGAGAGAGAGAGAGATGAAGGGGGCCCCAGCCGGGACCCAATCTGCAGCCCCCACGATGGATGAGCTCGCCTGTGTATCAAGCAGCCTGGACACTAAATCAACCCGCGAGTTCCTTTGCTTATGCGGCGCAGGTAGGCGTGCAAGGGGAGGGAAATTGGTGCCGGGATGATGTAGGGAAGGGAGAACAAAATAAAAAAAAGTCCCGAGAGGGAAGAAGAAGGGGAATAAATTGCGCCCGGTAAAATAAAAAAAAAAAACAAGCGTTAAGTGAACGACCAGAATTGAATATGATAACGCCGTGGTGCGGCCTGCTGAAGGCCGACTCCCCCGAGTGAAGTATTCCCGTGCTGATGTTCTTGAGGAAACTCGCCACATGTGTATGTGTGTGTGTGTGTTTTTTTTTACGGGGCCTGGAACTAATGCGCGTGAGTGATGAGCTGTCTGGGGAGAGGAGATGTAAACAAACACGCGTCATGATGGGATTCGACCCGCCTACTCAGTAGCGCAGCGGTGCAATTATAACGTGGTGCGCGTCGGTCTGAGAGTTAGCCTGGTGAGTCGTCACGCACTCGCTTCTCGACGCATAATAATGTTTCTGTTAGGTTCCGGTGGTAATCACAGGTTTATAATGGAAGGGGGCTTGGGAAGGCTTTTCTAAGGAACTGCGCGTGGAACAAGGATAGGAAACGACTTAGGGACAAAAACCCCTGTACCTCCCATAATACCTGTTGGAATCGAACCCACTACCTCCCGAATGCGATTCGTTAATGTAACCGCAGAACCATACATGCCAGTCAAGCCAAATAAATAAAATTTTATTGTCCGAGATTAAGATCTCTCAATAAAATGTGATCTTACAGTTATTTTTGTGTGATATCCTTGACGTGCCTAAAAGGGTAGCAATTATACGTATGAGTGTGCGTGTTAAGTTTAATGCACCTTGTTACTGCCTTCTAATGGGAGGACGCAGTCATAAGGTTGAGAAGGCATCCTATGAAAGAAACAGGTGGTGGTTGGCATTGATTCTTAAGTTTTCTTTACACTTGTTCCGTGCAGTATGTACAGAATAAAGCAAGATATTACAGAATAACCGGAGAGAAATGTTTTGATACACAATGAGACTTACTGTACTGTATTTAAATTCTCATTTGATGATTTGGTCATAACGGAAATGTTTTGCATTGGAGGAAGTGCACAGTAAAAAAATGTTGTTAACCGAACTGAAAATTTCTTGTAATAATACAAATACTAGTAGTTGTACAATTTTTTTTTGTAAACTTGTTGCATTTGTACTTTTGCAAAAACATGATTTGTATAACTACATAGAAATTCTTGCAGTAATTCTGACACTTTCTAACCGCTGAAAACCTCTTCGAACAAGCCTAAGTAGTTTGTACTCATAGCAGGTGAGTCATCAGTTCCGAGAATATATTCAGCACGGACAGCTGTCTCGACAGAGCAATGAAAATGTTGACATGGTCCAAAAGTTTTTTTTATACATTCTATAGCTATTTGTAGGTTTATTTTGTTTAAAATCTTTCACTATATTTGTGTTAAAAGCTGTAAATTTTATGGAAATTAATTTTAATATACTGTGTATGGNGGTTTAAAATCTTTCACTATATTTGTGTTAAAAGCTGTAAATTTTATGGAAATTAATTTTAATATACTGTGTATGGAATATTTGTAATCCAAATAATTTGAATCGACTTACTAAAATTGAACGTAGTTTAAAAAAATGGTGTCGTGTGAAATGCCTACATTTATTTTACATAGAAATATGACCCATATCAATTAAACATTGGACAGCATTTCAGACAGAGCAGGAAGGATGCTCATTGTCTCGCTCTAAAGAAAATGCTTGCTTGTTTGTTGCTTCGTGCTCCTTAATAACGGGCATGGCTGACGGCCGCATTGCGTAAAATTACAATTAAACAGAGCAGAATACTGTTAATTTTTCTCAGTAACTTGGTTTTTTTATTTTGAAGATCTTTTATCCAAATTGCAAGAAACTTTCCGGCAGTGAAATAGCCGCTCACACAAAACGTTCCTACGTTGTAACGTGTAGATAACCGTGACTGTGTGAACCAGTGGTCGTAGTTTTGGCACAGCATTCTGTAATCTGAATTCTGTCTTACCATAAGCATGTTACTATATACATGATTATGTTTATAATAATGGGTATAAAATTTAAAAAAAAAAATGGGTCTACCTTTGCTCACCGATCTCTTGGTTACCAATTACAGACTCTGGTATCCCACTGACTGCCTCTGGCTTGCGGTGCCAGGTTGTCCGCTTGACGGAGTTACAACAGCCAAGTGCTGATACAGGGTAGTTGTGAGAATAACTATAGCGGAACGTAGCAGTCTGATCGTATGAGACTCTCAAGACGTCGTTGTTAAGAGCTGCACAAATTTCTCCGCACTCTCTCATGCTCGTATGAGAGACAAGTACCTTCGGCGGCGTGGCGGCTTGAAGGCAGGATCAGAGTGACTCTAATCAACTCTTCCTCTCGTCCACGCCTAAGCAAGCTTTTTGAGAGTGACGCTCACTCAATAACGTTCGTGGTAATGGCTCACCGCTTATCAATGGAGGGTAAATGTGATAGGGCATGTAATTTGCGCAGTGACCACTCTGTGCGTTCCAACATTGGACTGGTTTTTTGCCAACAGCACTGTCAGAAACAAAATGGATGGACTCTGAGGTTGGAATCTATTCACGTAAGTATGTGCTTTCAGATGTTCACGTCCTCAAACGTATTCCTAATGCAACCAGAATATATTCAAGTAAGACAAAGTACTTTACTAACATAAATTGGTGGGTCTGTTAAAAATTCCAACTTAAACACGTTCACCGCCGTTAACCATTGGATTTTGACGGTTCAGTTGGCGATGGTTGGGTCAGTTGGAGACATACCCGGAAGACAAAAATCGGCTACCTCATATTTAGTCTGTGCGCATGTGTGCGTGTGTGTCATCTCGNTGGAGACATACCCGGAAGACAAAAATCGGCTACCTCATATTTAGTCTGTGCGCATGTGTGCGTGTGTGTCATCTCGCAATGTGTAAAAACGAGCTGCCACGAACAAGGCAGAAAATATAACAATTAAACAGACAGACACTCAGACACTGACGGATTGTGCAGACTCACAGCGCGCTGTTACAAGTTGCAGGTTGCCAGCTGCTGCGAACTGCGGGTTTGTTATTCCTTCTGAGAATCTGACCCTTACAGCAGATTATCAGGCGATCATATGACCACTGGTTCCACCGCCTGGGGTTCCGAGCCTACCTCAACAAATATGAATCCCCCGTCATTATAGGCTGTTCACGGTAAAGTGATCACTTTTGAAAGCCACCTCATTTAGAATAATAGTTAATAGATTTATTTTATTTGTGCCTTATACGTTAACTTCCGAGTCCGGTAGAATATACACACTGTGTTTATTACTTAAATTGCCATATTTATTTTTCAAATGTGATTAAAGGATACAAAATTGCTGAAAGGAAAAAAGTGACTAGGGTCTCAAAAGCGTTCGCTTTACCGTGAACAGCCTATATCAGCCTTTTGCTGCGTATTACCACGTGACGTAAAACCGATCCGTATTGTGTATGTACATTTCTTGGCCGGACTGATGCCTGGCAAAATAAGAAACCCATGTAATTCGTCGCAAACATTGATGACTTGCCCTTTATTCGTACCGAAAAGCTCCTCGGTCATTAAGCCAGCATCTCGACGACTCTGTAGGCGGAGATATGCAACAGCTTGTTCCGTCTTTTGACTGACAAAATAATACAATAAATAATATAAACAGAGACATTCTTAAGGGAATTGAACCCTCGCCGCGGGCTTACAGAGTAGACCGAGCACGATCTGTTCAAAAATATCGCGAAGAGTAGTAAAAAACATAAGAAAGTTTACGTTTTCACAATATTTCAGGTATGAAAATTCCAGCAAAGGACACTAATGTAGCATAGGGACGCGGGAAACACGTTAATCTTCAGTTTTTACCTTACAAAATGACAGACTCATACCGGCAAGTCTCACAAATGGGAGTTGACTAGGTAAAGTCTGCACGCCATTGTACTTTTAGGACTCGTCAGAAAAAAATATTAGCCTACAGCTAGATAGCTCCTACCTTGGCACGTCGTGTTCAGACTGGAGGTCACTAAGTTACTGTTGATCTTTTCTTTTTTAATTCATCCTACTGGGGGTTCTGTTTCAGTCAGGCATTATTCGCACAATAACTGGAGGTTTATACACTTACTTCGTTTCTTCGTGGGCGCAGTTCAGCATTTAGCTTTCTCATCCTTCTAGATCATACGTAGAAGCATCCGGTTTCACTTCGTTACCAGACCACTGAGTAATAAATTAATGGTCACTAATAACTACAAAATTGATATGCTATCATCACAATTTATTTTAAAATATACAAAATATAAACAGTTGGATATAATTGAAAACATCATTTACCAAAATGATTAATCATTCTATTCAAAAAGTATAAAATATTTGAATAACATTTATTTGCAATTAAATTACAGAAAATAACAGTTACAGAGCTGAGCGTGGTCTGGAAATTCAAATCCTAATCCTTATCTGGCCACGTCTCATAAATTAAAGGTTAGACAGTATGACCACAGTGAGGACATGAACATCTCTCACAGACATCGCTGGATATTTCAATCATATTTCTCACATTTCGCAGCTGGTCTTCTTTCATTTGGCCAGAAGGGTTTGTCAGCACGTACCACATCAACTCAGTTACGAAATCAATCGTGAGAAGGGGGAGGATTGTTGGAGATGCACCAAATGGGTGTTTTTTTCCAAATGATAACAGTCCCCAGCCGACATTTCACAGTCAAGTAGATTGAAAGGGAGGTGTAAGTCATTGTAAAAGCCTGAAACACGATGATTGCTATAAAGATATATGTAAATGAATTACGAAGTGCGTTTAAATTACTGAATGGACATAATTATAACTTAATGTAGNTGCTATAAAGATATATGTAAATGAATTACGAAGTGCGTTTAAATTACTGAATGGACATAATTATAACTTAATGTAGAATAATAGAAGGCACTGGGAGAAGGAAAGATAGCCTGAAAGATTTAATACCGCATACAGATCGTGCAATAGTGGTGTAAAGTGTTAGGCTGACTCAACGTAAAGTTACATAACCTAAAGTACCTCCAGATACTATAAGTGATGTCCTAAGAATTTGCCCAAAATCACTAGCATGGCACCTGTACCATATACTTATATTATTAACTGAACTTTTAAAAAGTTACTTTCGACCTTATTAACATCGCAAAAGTGGCGGTAGAGTCATTTAAACGTCGTCAAGATACCCTCTGCAGCATGTATGAACAAACCACTAAAAATTGCAAGTACTGTAGATGGAAAGAAGTGATTCTGGACACTCATGTGACTACACAGCAACACGTGTGTGTGTTTATATACATGCACTGTAAGAAATTTTTTTTCTGGTAAACTTTCTAACATGTAATGGAAGTTTTTAACCTATATGTAGTGTGGGAGAGTTACCATACATTAGTATACAAATACAGAAGTGTTTAGCACGTCTACAATGTGGATTTAGTAATGACAGTACCCATTTAGCTGTTTCATATATATGTTCAGCAGCGCTACCACGTGTGTATAAGGAAAAAACTTCACCATAACAGTTTTCGTATCACTCCTAAACACTGGTGTGGTAAATTTCCCAACTATTTCTTGAGGGTGTATGTTTAGTGACATCAATATTTTCCTTTCAGTACCCACTCGCCCAGCGTCAGCTTAGCATAGTTTACACGAACGTCGTCTATCAGGGGGAAGAGGGGTCCTTTTTTTTGTGTCAGCAGAGGCAGGATTACGAATAACAGCTGCACCTAGTCCGTTTCTGGATTGGGGATTTCTGATATTCTATTTGGCTGGCGAAAGTTTCAGACACCCGAGGCTTAAAATACATCTATACGGCCAAATGCCCAGAATAAAGTGCCCAAATTTCGAATGATGTACGTCACCATGACGTCATGTTATCATGAAAGTGTTCTGTGCCTCCTCCCGCGTGCTGAACATAGATTCAACACATTTGCCGTATATAAAAATATGGTCCCGTTCTTCTTCCATGAAAACACTTTTCCTTGTGTGGCTAGGATTGTGTACATAAAAGTTATAGTTAAGTATGTATGTGCTCAAATCACGAAGCAGAAATGGGTTTCAAATATCAGAACAGAATGTCACGAGCTAACCCGTTTCGCTTATAATTCATTCGGCAGTAAAATAAGTTTTACGAAGACAGATATAGAATGTCTGCGTGCAGGTAATTGGGGGAGGGGAGGCAACTGCAGAATGAGATCATTTCTGCAACTCCATTTGGCCATCATGAATTTCACTGACCTTGATTTTTTGTTCCTGTAACTTGATCCACATTCAACTATCCTACCAATACTGAAAAAGAGGGGTTTCAAAAACACCAATAAATAAAATTAATTCCTAATTTAAAAAATTTTTTAATTCTTACTAAAACTCTAAATTCGTTGATTATTTTTATTGTTTTGAAACTTTTCAAAATTACTGGAAAAAACATTGTGATCGGTTAGAACCCCTGATAGAATTAAAGCAAAGGGGAAAAAAAGCATGCGTGTATAATAAATAACTTGTCAAATTCGATCTTGCTCTTAGGTGCCCAGCAGAAGTTTCAGTAGACTTTTTAACCTATGCCAGTAATGAAAAAGAATATATGACACAGTCAATTCCTAACTCAAATTTTGATAGTTATCAGTCGTTTACATCTTGGGATTCTCCTTGGCACTGTATGTTTATAATTGAGCACAATAGTCATCTCACTGCCTCCATATACAAGGAGTGAAATCATATTTTCGGCTCATTGGTTAACAGCAGTATTTGGATAGTGTATGCCAAATGGAAAATCTACACCCATTCCATATATAAAATATATATGAAAGAAAAAGAGTATGTAGAATCTCTTAAAAATACAAGTTTTTTTTGTGTTGTTATTTATATGTATACATGTATTACTATTTTCAAACTGCGATTTTCTTGTGATTTTTAAGAAAGTTTTAACCTTGTCTATTTAGTGACAAACATATCACATAACAGAAGCAAGTATAACAAATTTTACAAGACATTACCAAAAACCTTATTTCATACACTTTTTTTACGTTGAAATCTTAACAGCCCGTACAACTTACAAAAATTTGTCTTCAGTCTGCAAAAAAATGAAATTAAATTAAAATGCATCATAATCAGCCACGATGTTGAAATAATATTTAATATCTACTCATGTATGTATAAATGTGCAGCTAACGAACCGTTTCTACGGAAGCAGTTCGTGCATATCGTTTGGTCGGGAGGACAGAGCGACATAGCATGCAGAACATCAGTAGAGCAGCTGCGTGGCTTTAGGTAGGAGCTGACGCAAATTCGTTTTCTCCAGTTGGTAAATGGCAATTTACGTGTTTTGTAGCCGATAAACAACGTATACTGAGTGAAATGGTGCGTGTATTATATGCTTACTGAAATGCTCGCCGTGGTGTCTCTAACGGCGTCTGAGGTTGACATATCTATTACTTGCCAGAAAAGAATTCTATTGAAGATTCAGAGGGGTCACCCGATTTCTGTAGACCTATGACCGGACCGGGCACAATAGACAACTTCAGAATCGCAGCTCATCAGTTTGATTACCACCTAGATATCAAACATTAGAGCCCCCGGATTTTCGCATGTGGGAATCGTGCCGGACGATGCCGCTGGCCGACGGGTTTTCTCGGGGATTTCCGTTTCCCCCACCCCTTCATTCCAGCGCCGCTCCATACCCACCTCACTTAACCGTCATCGGCTCTTAAGCCTCGATGTCAAGAACCGCCCAAATCTCTTTACTCACTCTAACATTATATATAGAAAATATTTAGTAACAAACAGTCAAAATATTTATGATTATACTAGCTGTGCCCGCGGCTCCGCTCACGTGGACTACAGAATTTTGGTTCAGGTTTTTTTTTAATAAAGTTGAATTTTATTTAATGTTAATCTCCTATACTGTATACATATTATAAAACTCAACGTCTCGGTGAATTAAATGGTAAAAACACTTATTAGTATGTCTCTGTTACAGATAGATAGAAGCTACCGGGGAGTTTGTTTTTGGGATTTTTATTCTACACAATTCTTTAATACATGATATTGTTCCATCTTTAACGATTTAGATAGCGCATTGCAAGAGAGCGCGCTGGCGGCAAACTCTTTTCCGACTTGATTCACTATTACCGTTTGCAAATTTTTGAGATATTTTCTTGCAATAAAAAGTAACCAATATCACCTTTTAACCCTCCGACTATTTCTGTGCAAGAAATTATGTCGATCTGTGGCTCGGTTGCGACGTTGCATTGTTATTCCATTTTTGTACTTTTTAATTTTACAATAAGAATTTCCCCGAGAGAATGAGATATTTTATCGTGATAAAAATTAGCCTATATCACTTCCCGGCCCTCCAACTATCTCTGTACAAAAAATCACGTCGATCCGTTGCTCCGTTGCGACGTGAAAGAAGGACAAACAAACAAACACACACACTTTCGCATTTATAATATTATTAGTTAGGATAATATATAGATATATATGTGTTTTGTAGGGTGGTATCTTTCTAATTGTTCCATACAGATAACGGCAGGCAGGTTGTTCGTCTTAATGAAACGTACCCTAGCACCTATTAATACTTTTTCATATTCCCACTTAATAGAAAGTTAAGACATCAAAGATTCGATCAAAATGCCTAGCAGAACGTTCGTACTTAAAAAAATTGGGTTGAAAAAAATATTCTGGTTTTTATCCAGTAACATTTATATTAAATTCTCGGAAATGTGTTACTGTCATATAAATTATTGTCTCGTATTTAATGTGGCTAAATTATTTTCAACTATTGTTTCACCTCGCGGTTAGTAGTTTTTAGTGTTCTAAATAAAAAGTAAAATTCATAATTCTTTTCTTGGCGTTTAGTTTGTATAGTAGAACTTAAAGTGGCAACATATTCTGTACAATCACCATAGTCTAAACAGTTCTTAAGAGTTAGGAAATTTCAATGAGTTCGTGAACAAGTTAAGTTCAATTTGTAAGTATGTCATTCTTCATCTCGACGGAAATGAACTTGACAGGCCTAACTTGGCAGTAAATGGGACAGACTCGTTGCATCCTGTCAACAGAAATATTCTTCCGTGATCAAACAGAAGAATGCACAATGTGAGTGTACATGCGATGGAAGAAGACGGAAGAGCAACTTATGAATTTGAATCATAACAGTTTTCAACACAAATATTGAACCTGAGACACAACGTTGAAGAAATTTAATGCCCGAAAATCGAACCTTGGACCCCAGAAGTGCAACATTACCATATCCACCACTAAGACCCACACATAGAAGCAGTGGAAATTTTCTACAATATATTGATAAAAATGGATATTTCTTAGGTTGTCACAACTCAAGATAGGTTTACACCATGAAACAGGACAGTAAAGATAGATAAAAAACAGTAGCTTTTCTTTGAACACCAATGAAAACTGCTCGAATTTATTCTTTAAACCCTACTAATTAATTTAAAATGTTTAAATGACTGAATATCATAAAGTGAGGATTACATTTCCGTGTTACAGTGAATTCCGTTGTGATGATTCTTTATTCGGTAGCAATCAATTAACTGAATTTTTCATTCAGTATTATTCCACTGACTTAAATCACTTATATATACATTTAGAGAGCAGACTACAAAACCATTCTGGGCTATACCAGCCACAAATGGCGCAGTAATAATTGAAAAAAAAACTGCAAGTGAAAGTGCAATATAAAGAAATTATTTAAAGTTCTTGGTACATAAAAAAACTGTCAAACTCTATGTATTATACAACTCTGACTTTTACCAACCAATAAAACAATCTTGGTGGTCTGTTTTTTGTCTATATTTTTTAGTAAGTCATTTTAAGTGCCTGTTACACTTCGTGCTTAGTATTCTAGGGTAGGGCTGGGGTGGTTCTTAACTGCTATTAANTGTCATTTTAAGTGCCTGTTACACTTCGTGCTTAGTATTCTAGGGTAGGGCTGGGGTGGTTCTTAACTGCTATTAATTGGACATGAATACCGAGGTATTCCTCGAGAAATAAGTATCAACTACAGCTCTGCACGCAAGTCGGCCATCNATTAATTGGACATGAATACCGAGGTATTCCTCGAGAAATAAGTATCAACTACAGCTCTGCACGCAAGTCGGCCATCGGCAAGGTGGCCGCGTTTAATATGCAACAGAATTCCCCGCTGTTGCTGGTTTGAAGATAAAGAAAATGGGCGGAATGTGTTCTAAAAACCTTACGGGTTCCAGACTTAACCAGGCATCCTTATTTTTGATAATTTTTAACTACCGGGTTTGATGTCTCTTGGCAAACCAAGAGTTACATNTCGACGGGTTTTCTCGGGGATTTCCGTTTCCCCCACCCCTTCATTCCAGCGCCGCTCCATACCCACCTCACTTCACCGTCATCGGCTCTTAAGCCTCGATGTCAAGAACCGCCCATATCTCTTTACTCACTCTAACATTATATATAGAAAATATTTAGTAACAAACAGTCAAAATATTTATAATTATACTATCTTTGCCCGCGGCTCCGCTCACGTGGACTACAGAATTTTGGTTTAGGTTTTTTTTTAATAAAGTTGAATTTTATTTAATGTTAATCTCCTATACTGTATACATATTATAAAACTCAACGTCTTGGCGAATTAAATGGTAAAAACACTTATTAGTATGTCTCTTTTACAGATAGATAGATGCTACCGCGGAGTTTGTTTTTGGGTTTTTTTATTCTACGCAATTCTTTACTACATGATATTGTTCCATCTTTAACGATTTAGACAGCGCATTGCAAGAGAGCGCGCTGGCGGCAAACTCTTTTCCGACTTGAATCACTATTACCGTTTGCAAATTTTTGAGATATTTTCTTGCAATATAAAGTAGCCAATATCACATTTCAACCCTCCGACTATTTCTGTGCAAGAAATTACGTCGATCTGTTGCTCGGTTGCGACGTTGCATTGTTATTCCATTTTTGTACTTTTTAATTTTCCAATAAGAATTTCCCCGAGAGAATGAGATATTTTATCGGGATAAAAATTAGCCTATATCACTTCCCGGCCCTCGAACTATCTCTGTACAAAAAATCACGTCGATCCGTTGCTCCGTTGCGACGTGAAAGAAGGACAAACAAACAAACACACACACTTTCGCATTTATAATATTATTATTTAGGATAATATATAGATATATATGTTTTGTAGGGCGGTATCTTTCTAATTGTTCCATACAGATAACGGCAGGCAGGTTGTTCGTCTTAATGAAACGTACCCTAGCACCTATTAATACTTTTTCATATTCCCACTTAATAGAAAGTTAAGACATCAAAGATTCAATCAAAATGCCTAGCAGAACGTTCGTACTTAAAAAAATTGGGTTGAAAAAAATATTCTGGTTTTCATCCAGTAACATTTATATTAAATTCTCGGAAATGTGTTACTGTCATATAAATTATTGTCTCGCATTTTATGTGGCTAAATTATTTTAAACTATTGTTTCACCTCGCGGTTAGTAGTTTTTAGTGTTCTAAATGAAAAGTAAAATTCATTATTCTTTTCTTGGCGTTTAGTTTGTATAGTAGAACGTAAAGTGGCAACATATTCAGTACAAGCTCCATAGTCTAAACAGTTCTTAAGAGTTAGGAAATTTCAATGAGTTCGTGAACAAGTTAAGTTAAATTTGTTAGTATGTCATTCTTCATCTCGACGGAAATGAACTTGACAGGCCTAACTTGGCAGTAAATGGGACAGACTCGTTGCATCCTGTCAACAGAAATATTCTTCCGTGGTCAAACAGAAGAATGCGCAATGTGAGTGTACATGCGATGGAAGAATACGGAGGAGCAACTTATGAATTTGAATCATAACAGTGTTCAATACAAATATTGAACTTGAGACACAACGTTGGAGAAATTTAATGCCCGGAAATCAAACCTTGGACCCCAGGAGTGTAACATTACTATATCCACCACTAAGACCCACACATAGAAGGAGTGGAAATTTTCTACAATATATTGATAAAAATTGATATATCTTATGTTGTCACAACTCAAGATAGGTTTACACCATGAAACAGGACAGTAAAGATAGATCAAAAACAGTAGTTTTTCTTTGAACACCAATGAAAACTGCTCGAATTTATTCTTGAAACCCTACTAATTAATTTAAAATGTTTAAATGACTGAATATCATAAAGTGAGGATTACATTTCCGTGTTACAGTGAATTCCGTTGTGATGATTCTTTATTCGGTAGCAATCAATTAACTGAATTTTTCATTCAGTATCATTCCACTGACTTAAATCACTTATATATACATTTAGAGAGCAGACTACAAAACCATTCTGGGCTATACCAGCCACAAATGGCGCAGTAATAATTGAAAAAAAAACTGCAAGTAAAAGTGCAATATAAAGAAATTATTTAAAGTTCTTGGTACGTAAAAAAACTGTCAAACTCTATGTATTATACAACTCTGACTTTTACCAACGAATAAAACAATCTTGGTGGTCTGTTTTTTTGTCTATATTTTTTAGTATGTCATTTTAAGTGCCTGTTACACTTCGTGCTTAGTATTCTAGGGTAGGGCTGGGGTGGTTCTTAACTGCTATTAATTGGACATGAATACCGAGGTATTCCTCGAGAAATAAGTATCAACTACAGCTCTGCACGCAAGTCGGCCATCAGCAAGGTGGCCGCGTTTAATATGCAACAGAATTCCCCGCTGTTGCTGGTTTGAAGATAAAGAAAATGGGCGGAATGTGTTCTAAAAACCTTACGGGTTCCAGGCTTAACCAGGCATCCTTATTTTTGATAATTTTTAACTACCGGGTTTGATGTCTCTTGGCAAACCAAGAGTTACATAAAAAATTATATAATTCTATAAGCCCCTGGCGTATAGACAGACAGAATAAAAGATGTGCGTATTTGGCTGTCTACATGCAGGCGTAAGGTACTTTTTGTAAGGCCATAGATATAAGAAGTTAGTGACTGTTTAACACTTGCTCACTTATTTTCAGTCAGCTCTGTAAATACGTTTTCATGTGTTTTATCTATGAAAGAAAGTATTTGTACGTATTTCTCAGTAAAGATACAAACTCAATTCGCCAAATACAGTATAACTTATCAGCAACATCCTGATGCCTGAATAAATGCGAACTGCCTGCTGAGTTTGGCGTAATGAACTGGGTCGCCATAGCATATGATCTTCGTTCGTCACCTGTAATATTCTCATGGCCATTGAATATAATGTACAGCAGTACGTTAAAGACATCCTACAGCCTCGTTCGTTTCCTTTCATGACTAAGTACCCAGAAGATAGTTACAACACGATAATGCTCGCCTACACACAACTTTGGTTTCCGAGTACCGTTTGAGTGATGATTCAATACTTCCATGGCCTGCACGATCACTTGATTTGCGTCCATCGAACATTTTTGGGAACATACGGAAACCTAGAATACCCCATTTCGAAGTGTTGTTCGTGATTTGGAGCATATATTGCAAAAACAATGGGAGAATTTGTCACAAGGTTACATACGGCGTGATTTTTTATTTCTCTTCCAGTCCTATCGGTGGATTCAGCCAGTGTCCTTCTTCTGTACTGTAGGTGGCAAGAGCATTTTACTAGGGCACTGCCATTGTAATCACTTTTATGTTACTAATAACCTTTCATTTAAATCTAGCGGTTATTTTTTCGATGCGAAAATGTTTATGGCACTGANAACTTTTATGTTACTAATAACCTTTCATTTAAATCTAGCGGTTATTTTTTCGATGCGAAAATGTTTATGGCACTGAGTGTACTTTAATGCTCTATAGCTTGTAGCAGTTTCGGCTCNGTTATTTTTTCGATGCGAAAATGTTTATGGCACTGAGTGTACTTTAATGCTCTATAGCTTGTAGCAGTTTCGGCTCTATGATGGTAAGCCATAAATTATTCTATTTATAATAAAATTTCCTTCCTCGCAAACTATACATACGCTCTCTCTCTCTCTCTCTCTCTCTCTCTCTCTCTCTCTCTCTCTCTCTCTGATATGAGAATAACACAAGTGGTAACATTTTTCTGTGTGGTATTTAAAAAAAACTTTGAAAATACAACTAAAAATATAAGTAATAATAATTATATCAGGACAGGTTTTGTGTATTTTGTTATTGTCAGAACAGAGGACAGTAACGGTATGAATTATTCCCACCGGTGNCAGGCATCCTTATTTTTGATAATTTTTAACTACCGGGTTTGATGTCTCTTGGCAAACCAAGAGTTACATAAAAAATAATATAATTCTCTAAGCCCCTGGCGTATAGACAGACAGAATAAAAGATGTGCGTAATTGGCTGTCTACATGCAGGCGTAAGGTACTTTTTGTAAGGCCATAGATATAAGAAGTTAGTGACTGTTTAACACTTGCTCACTTATTTTCAGTCAGCTCTGTAAATACGTTTTCATGTGTTTTCTCTATGAAATAAAGTATTTGTACGTATTTCTCAATAAAGATACAAACTCAATTTGCCAAATACAGTATAACTTATCAGCAACATCCTGATGCCTGAATAAATGCGAACTGCCTGCTGAGTTTGGCGTAATGAACTGGGTCGCCATAGTATATGATCTTCGTTCGTCACCTGTAATATTCTCATGGCCATTGAATATACTGTACAGCAGTACGTTGAAGACATCCTACAGCCTCGTTCGTTTCCTTTCATGACTAAGTACCCAGAAGATAGTTGNTTCCTTTCATGACTAAGTACCCAGAAGATAGTGACAACACGATAATGCTCGCCTACACACAACTTTGGTTTCCGAGTACCGTTTGAGTGATGATTCAATACTTCCATGGCCTGCACGATCACTTGATTTGCGTCCATCGAACATTTTTGGGACCATACGGAAACCTAGAATACCCCATGTCGAAGTGTTGTTCGTGATTTGGAGCATATATTGCAACAACAATGGGAGAATTTGTCGCAAGGTTACATACGGCGTGTTTTTTTTATTTCTCTTTCAGTCCTATCGGTGGATTCAGCCAGTGTCCTTCTTCTGTACTGTAGGTGGCAAGAGCATTTTACTAGGGCACTGCCATTGTAATAACTTTTATGTTACTAATAACCTTTCATTTAAATCTAGCGGTTATTTTTTCGATGCGAAAATGTTTATGGCACTGAGTGTACTTTAATGCTCTATAGCTTGTAGCAGTTTCGGCTCCATGATGGTAAGCCAGAAATTATTCTATTTATAATAAAATTTCCTTCCTCGCAAACTGTACATACGCTCTCTCTCTCTCTTTCTCTCTCTCTCTCTCTCTCTCTCTCTCTCTCTGATATGAGAATAACACAAGTAGTAACATTTTTCTGTGTGGTATTTAAAAAAAACTTTGAAAATACAATTAAAAATATAAGTAATAATAATTGTATCAGGACAGGTTTTGTGTATTTTGTTATTGTCAGAACAGAGGACAGTAACGGTATGAATTATTCCCACCGGTGCAGAACGAAGAGTAACTAGATGCGCAAAAAACTTCGTATAAACCTGAATCAGTGCGTCATTAGTGAAGTACACTTCTTGACGGGGAGCTACATGGTAACATGGGGGTTCCATTTCTTCCCTTCCTTTTTTACTGGGGCCGCGGCGGCTGAGCGTTTAGCCTGCTCGCCTCTCACCAGGGCGGACCGGGTTCAATACCCGGCCGGGTCACATCGTGCCGGATGATGCCGATGGTCAGCGGGTTTTCTCGGGGATCTCCCGTTTACCCCACCCTTTCATTAAGGCGCTGATCCATACTCACCTCGCTTGACCCTCGTTGGCTCTCAAAACCTGTTAAGAGCCGCACAAATATCTTCACTTACTTTTTTTTTTGTACTCGCAGATGTTCGACAGGTGAACACTCCCCCGCACATTACGCGGCCGGTAATGACAGGTTGGGCAACATCTCGGAACAAAGGACAGTTCGTGGCCGTTCTTCGCGCGCTTCCTCGCCGACACTGCTGGCTGGGAACCCCGCAAATTAGCCGTCTGCTTTCGTTTCCCTTAATTAGTCGCGAACAATGAGACGAGAGCAAAGAGGGAAAGTAACCATACGTGCGCCGGGGCTCACCTCCCAACAACTCGCCGGAGAGAAATTTCTTTTTTTCGCCTACAGATTGAAAGAAGGGGAAAAAACGAGTGAAAACTTCACACGTGCCCTCGCACGTGTAACCTCCACCTGCGAATCGACTTTGTTACGGCGCGGCAGTATCTCAAGGCTCATTACGCGCCGTGTGATACGCTGAACACAATGCGCAGTTTCGGTTTCACTTTCATATTCCTGCTCGCGTGTTCGGTGTTATGCTCCTCAAGAACTCGGAAGACATTTCTGCGTAGTCATCAGCTGACGCAATAACTGGCATACTGATGAGTGTATGCATTATGGATGTAGTTTATACTTAAATGTAACATTTATAACTGCATTCCCGCCCTACTGGGGTGCATGCATATTTTTTACGAGTATTGCGGACAGGAAAGTAATAGTGATAACACATGAGGTTTTCTTGCCACCAAGTTGCGACTCAGTAGTATAAGAAATATTTCTGGTTAAAAAATTGTGTGATAAGTTATATCGTGTGTGTATATATATATAATCCGGATTTGTGAATTTAATCCTTTCGTTTTCACTTTGTTAATTAAAAATTATGTGTGTTATTCTTATGACAATATTTAGCCAATTATATGAGTGTTTTAATATGTGAAGTAGCTGTCTTTTCAAACTACTCTTATGCATGTATTCTAATTTCACAACTAAATAGTGCAGGAGTTAAGTCCATTAAACAATCAATACAGGGCTACTTCATGCTCAGATTAAACAGTATATTTCTTTGGGAAGTATTTTTCTGGAAACCGGAATATGGATTAATATCCCGTATTATTTAATTTGCGTACATTGAGTAATAATACAGACATCAATGAGGAGGGAAAGTGCCTCTCTGGCTGATGTAAAAGTTAAATTCCAGTTCGGATGAAGAAAAAGATTCAGTAACTTCACATAAAACAAACATAGCGTAATCGTGGAAATAACATATTCTGTTTGGAGGCAAAAAATTATGTTTCAGAACAGAAATCGTAGCCAGTGATACTCGAGAGAAAAAATTAGTTTAAATAAATGACCTTTAATTTACATAAACTAAAAGAATGCGTGTTAAAGTAAAATTGTTATCGTGAACGTCCATGATTCTGTTTATTCATTTAAGTTCTAATCAATGAAGGAAAACATAACTCAACGACCTACTGCTCCAACCCACATATCAGTCTCTCTTTCCCACTCGGAGGCCGCAGAGATGTAGTGGTCAGTCAACTCTCATNATTTGCATTTTTTTTACATAACAAAAGTTAAAACTCTCATAAAAAAAATATACGTATTTCTATAAATGAGAAAATACTTGAATCTCTATTTGGAGAAACATTTCCGAGCAAGGCTCAGAATACAAGTTCGGAGATAAACGCCACCCCCCCCCCCCCCCCCCCCCCCCCCTTTCCCGCCAACAAGGCACTTCTCTCACTTTATCTCTATTTCTCCCTCTTTCTCTCTCTCTCTATCTATTTATCTCTCTCTCATCTCTCAACATTAGTTTTTCACAGATACAAAACCTGCAAAATTATTTACTGTTCAAGAACATATGGTATCTCATTTCAGTGTTAACGGAACAGCCCCAACGGAATTGCGGCACATGATTTTCCTTTAAAAGAAAGCGCCACACGAGGTGCAATATTTTTTTGTGGTGTAATTTTTTATAAGAAAGTGTTTTAAGAAGAAGATGTTAGCTTTAATTTTAATTCAAACATAAAAAACTGAGCTACTGAAGTAAATTTTTTACTCATTAAATTTTCATTGTACTTATGCTAATACTGTAATAGAATAATACAAACTATATTTTAATTGAAAAAATAACTCGAGGAAAATATTTCTGTTGACGAGTTAATTATGTTGCACTCTAAACACCGCAAACAATTTTAAATATTTACTGTTAATCAAATCACCGTCGTTTAAAACATGTCGCTGTCTATGCAAGTTCTTCGATTCCTCGAATGGACATTATAAAATATGCCACTGTAATGTATATGTATTCTCTAGGAGCTTTAAACCAATGAAACGTCGTATGGTATGTGATANTATAAAATATGCCACTGTAATGTATATGTATTCTCTAGGAGCTTTAAACCAATGAAACGTCGTATGGTATGTGATAAACGACAGGGAAACTACACTACAGTTTTAGACATTTCCGAACGTGTCGCAGACGGTCCGTAGTAGTTTGTACNGATAAACGACAGGGAAACTACACTACAGTTTTAGACATTTCCGAACGTGTCGCAGACGGTCCGTAGTAGTTTGTACCGAGTGTACCTGCCTTTCCCGCCGCGCGTCTCGCGAGGCAGGGAAGAGCTGCACCAAATATACTATGTACTTTTCCCTCACGGGATAGTAGTTTGTTAGTTCAGTCGGACAATACCAAGTTTTACGAACTGTATAGGTGTTTAAAATTAAGGTAAACAACTTTAAGATTCGCAAATATACATATAGGTAAATTCAGATTTTATTTATTCCTAAATGTAGTCTTTTTACTCAAGTTGTTAATTTAAATTTACAAATTTGGGATTTCTGTAAAATTACACTGCGGAACAGGTACTATCTTTTTACACGGATATGATCGTGATAATTGAATGATCGTATAGTAAATTAATATTGACCAATAGTACGTTTACACTTTATGTTGACGTATTTTTACTATNTTAATTGAATGATCGTATAGTAAATTAATATTGACCAATAGTACGTTTACACTTTATGTTGACGTATTTTTACTATAATTTCGCGTAATAATTTAGTACCAGGCTAGATGCCATTATAGGATACGTTGTTTTCTTATCTCAAGCGACATGCCATGTAAGATTCTGAAACAGTAGTCAACATTTAACACTCGTGTAGCTGAATTCCGTGTGGTCGAGTCGAACGAGAGAATGCGTCATGATTGTGGTAGCAGCCACTCAACTAATGACTCTGCTGCTCGAGATGCAGAGGACTGTGAAATATACATAGCAAGGTGCTGTTTTATGTCACGGTCTGGTGGGGTCTGCAATTTTTACACACAAGCCCTACTTTAAAATGTGTAATTCAACGCATATGTTATAGTTAATAACTCTATATCTGCGCGTTTTACATTTGCACTCGTTTTTTTGGATTCTTAGAAATATCTGTGTAAATTACACTTATTGTAGCGGTTTTTGAAAATTACATATACAAAAAAATTTTTATCTAAAAAAGTGTGTAAATTTACACTTTTCTACAGTGCGTTTGAGACACTAGGAAATGTTCTCCAAGTCATAGATANTCTAAAAAAGTGTGTAAATTTACACTTTTCTACAGTGCGTTTGAGACACTAGGAAATGTTCTCCAAGTCATAGATAGATAAATAAATAGTCCGCAA
Source organism: Clitarchus hookeri (assembly GCA_002778355.1). Lineage (NCBI taxonomy): Eukaryota > Metazoa > Arthropoda > Insecta > Phasmatodea > Phasmatidae > Clitarchus > Clitarchus hookeri. The sequence goes on along the minus strand of NQII01005199.1, from coordinate 89,068 downwards.
TTTTAATTTGATGTTAAATTATTGAAGTTGTGTTGGCGTTACTACTCGGCCTGCGCGCGCACACACACACACACAAATATATTTATAAATTTAAGTGGTTCTTTTAGTGAGTCAAATTGCTACAGAATTTCAGTTCACTTAAAAAAAAAAAGTAGTAGTCTATTTGTAGTAATGAAACAATTCCTTTTATATTCAGCCATTAATGTAAGGCCCGCNTCTAAAAAAGTGTGTAAATTTACACTTTTCTACAGTGCGTTTGAGACACTAGGAAATGTTCTCCAAGTCATAGATAAATAAATAGTCCGCAATTTTAATTTGATGTTAAATTATTGAAGATGTGTTGACGTTACTACTCGGCCTGCGCGCGCACACACACACACACACAAATATATTTATAAATTTAAGTGGTTCTTTTGGTGAGTCAAATTGCTACAGAATTTCAGTTCACTTAAAAAAAAAAAAGTAGTAGTCTATTTGTAGTAATGAAACAATTCCTTTTATATTCAGCCATTAATGTAAGGCCCGCTCATAAACAGCGAGCAGAAACCTACAAAATTTCCGCCTTTTTTTTTTTTTGCAAACAGGCTGGACTACAAAATCTCATACGTTTGTAATGCTTTAATCGTTGTCTCACAAGTTATGTAACACGCCCTGGCAGATTCTAAACAAATATAAATTTAAAAATAAAATGCTTGAATCACGAGCAATCCAGTTGGAAGGTAAAATTGCTGTGGCAGCAGACAATTAATATTAAGATCTCCAAGACTATAGTCTTGGAGATACATAGATAGGGGAAGTCTAGCGAAGCCCTTGCTCNACAATTAATATTAAGATCTCCAAGACTATAGTCTTGGAGATACATAGATAGGGGAAGTCTAGCGAAGCCCTTGCTCATTTCACGTCACCCTGCATTTACCTCATACAAGCCTATCTTCGCCAACAACTACCCTACTTTCTCCAGCCCAGATTCCAGTAATTGGAAAACTAATAGTATCCTTCGCGACTGTCGCACAGATGTGCCAGCGCCCTCTTCGCTTGGCGCTGGTTTGCTGTGCCCTACCGTCAACGCACTTCTTCTGTCGGGGTGTGTCAACGGCTACAATTGCGGCCATGGTACCAGACACGATGCATCCGTCCGTTTGACATAAAAACGACCTAACCTTTAAGCAGTAGAAATTAAAGTAGCATAAAAATACAGATGCAAAATCGTGTCACCATTTTGGTAAAATTTAACAATTAACAATTAAAAAATGTCACATATATTTTCAGTTTCAATCATTTGGAATAAATTTTATATTTAACATAAGTAACAAAAATATTTCCAGTTCCACACATATACCATTACCGTAATTTTAATTCAACAGAATGGCATGAAAATGTAAACCCATGCTAACTTTAGGCTCGTGATTTCAGTATAAGCAAACACTTAAAATACATCAATATTCTGTAAACTGAAAAGTCCGATAGCATGGTGAATTGACGAACACCACGTGTAATGTAACTACTACGTTTGCATGAGAACATATTAAGCCACTACTGATGCAATTTAGACGTGACATGCGTATATGTATGCAGCCATTGGGACATGATGAATTGCTAAATATTTTATGTGCAGATACTGCCCATATAAATAAGTAATATTATGGCTTATATTAAGTATGTTAAAACAAGTAGACACAGACACAATTATGTAAAATTACACCGTGGACTTAATATAAATATATCAGCTTAAGAGTACAAATAACTATCGCGTAGTACTAAATAATACATTATTCAAGAACTTTGTGTTTTAATTGCGTGTGTTTTCGNGAGTACAAATAACTATCGCGTAGTACTAAATAATACATTATTCAAGAACTTTGTGTTTTAATTGCGTGTGTTTTCGTACACTCCTCATAATTTGTTATTTGACATCAGCATTAATGTTTCTCGAACAAATACTGTAGTTTTTTTTCGCCAATTACACAAATAAAATGGAAAATCTCCAAACCTTTGTAAGTGTAAATATACACTTCAAGATCTTTCATATGGTTAGTTTTACAAAAGATGAAACATACTTTTATGAAGAGTTTATTGTTGTAATATTACACATTATTATGTATTAATGCAGTGAAATAGCGTATCTATGCAATTACCGCGTAGTACAATGAATACATGCTTGAAGTATAAATAGCAGAGTATGTGTAATTTTACGCATTCTTCAAAATCTGTAATTAAACAGCTACATTATTATAAAATAAGATAAACATTTTTGTGTTTTCACCAGAGATTTTTAGTTGTCTTTGGATTCCTAGAAACATTAGTGTAAAATTACTCATACTGTTATTGTTTTCACAAATGAAACAAAAAAAATTAAATTACCACATTTTTTATGTGTAAATTTAAACTTTTTTTTTTAAGTGAGTGGCGAAATTTGCTCAATTAACACAAGCAATAATGGTATATTTTCAAAATGAGAGCTTTGTTTTAGCGTAATAACATGCAGCTGTGAAAAAACAGAAATCAATATTTGTAATAGAATCCACAAATGTTCATGTAGTTTCACATCTAACAGTTGTAGATTTTTATTTTACACTATCTGTTGGTGTATTTACCAGTTAACCCATCAGAATGTGTAAAATTACATTTTCCATATGGTGTGTTTTTACGATTTGTTATAATATAACTTCATGAAAATAATCAACATGTGTAATTTGACATCTACACTTTAATATAATTGTACAAAGACGTTAGGGTATATAATATTAACATGACGAAATATTATTAAAATGTAAACTTTCCATGTACTAAAATAGTCGATGGCGAGGTACAATAACGCAGGGCTTATAATAAAGGATGAGTATAGAAGAATACCAAAACTTTAAAGGTCTATAATATAAAAGCCAAACAACCTACAACCTTGGTTGACCAATCAAATGAACCGCGGAACCGTGAAGTCTGTTTACCATCTATACATAGTATAAAACTCAACGTCTCTCTGTCTGTCTGTCTGTCTGTCTGTTGGTGCGCTTATCACTAGAGAACCACGTATCCTATTTACGAGTTTTCTTTATTCATAGTTATGTTCTCTGGCCAGATTTTAGTATATATTTTGTTACGTAAAGTAATATAAGGAATAAGCAGAGACGAAAATAATGAATCAAGTCGGAAAAAAAGTTTGCCGCCAGCGCGCTCTCTTGCAACACGCTGTCTAAACCGTTAAAGATGGAACAATATCGTGTAGTAAAGAATTGTGCAGAATAAAAATAACTAAAAAAAAACTCCGCGGTAGAATATATCTATCTATAGCAGAGAAATACTTATAAGCGTTTTTATCATTTAATTCACAAGCAACATTCAATGACGAAGTTTTTCATCTTGCACTCATTGAAATTGAAAAACAAGTGCAGACATTGTCAGGAAAAAGTATAAAAGCATGGACTTTATTTTAAAGAAAGCCTAAACAATAATTCTGTAGTCCACGCGAGCGGAGCCGCGGGCAAAGATAGTATCTTCAAAAATGATCATAGTAACCACCACGAGCGGCCTGAACGACATCTACGCAATAATCAAACTCGTTTCACACTCTTGTCAGCATGTCCGGTGTTACGGTTTGGATGGCGTCCGTAATTCTCGTTTTGAGGTCAGCAATGTTAGCCGGCAATGGTGGACGAAACACTTTATCCTTTATGTACCCCCACAGAAAAAAAAATCGCACGGGGTAAGACCTGGGCTTCTTGGGTGCCAGTGGTGAAGAGCCTGGTCACCAGCTGCTCCTCGACCAATCCAGCGTTGCGGCAAAGTCTCGTTCCTGTATCCGCGAACAGCTAGGTGCCAATGGGGTGGCGCACCACCATGCTGGAAAATGACGTCCCTCGCCGCCTCTTTTAACTGAGGAAACAACCACTCTGTAAGCATATCCAAATAAGGGATTCCAGTAACAGTAGGCTAGTGAAAAAAGAAAGGGCCAAAAACAGTGTATTTAGATACAGCTCAAAACACGTTTACTTTGGGGGAAGCGCGCTCGTGTTCGGTGGTTTCATGTGGAGGCTCCTGACCCCATATCCGCACGTTGTGCCAGTTCACCCTACCATTTGTGTGGAACGTCTCTTCATCGCTAAAAACCAGCTTAGACATCAAGGNACAGCTAGGTGCCAATGGGGTGGCGCACCATCCTGCTGGAAAATGACGTCCCTCGCCGCCTCTTCTAACTGAGGAAGCAATCACTCTGTAAGCATGTCCAAATAAGGGATTCCAGTAACAGTAGGCTCGTGAAAAAAGAAAGGGCCAAAAACAGTGTATTTAGATACAGCTCAAAACACGTTTACTTTGGCGGAAGCGCGCTCGTGTTCGGTGGTTTCATGTGGAGGCTCCTGACCCCACATCCGCACGTTGTGCCAGTTCACCTTACCAATTGTGTGGAACGTCTCTTCATCGCTAAAAACCAGCTTAGACATCAAGGCATAGTCTACCTCGTTCTGGGCAAGAACGAATGCGCAGATATCACGTCTCAGTTCTTTATCCCTTTCGGTAAGAACCTGTACAACCTGTATGGTTTGTACAGCAATCGCTTCCGCAAAACTGTCCATTTCGTCAATTGAGGGATTTGCATTTCCTNTACCTTTCGGTAAGAACCTGTACAACCTGTATGGTTTGTACAGCAATCGCTTCCGCAAAACTGTCCATTCCGTCAATTGAGGGGATTTGCATTTCCTGGCTAGCTTGTCGAGTTGATTTTCTCGGACTGCGAACGAACGCTTGTTGAATCCGTTGCACATTCTCTTCGGACACACGCGGCCGCCCGGAACTTTTGTGCCTTTGCAAAGGCACCCTGTGTCACGGAACTGACGAAACCATCGTACGATACTCCACCTATCGGGAGGATGACGTCCGTATTTACGTCGGAATTCACGTTAAACAATCGTAACCGATTTACATTTAGCAAACTGGATAACACAGAACGCCTTCTGTTGTTACGTCGCCATCGTGACACGGATTAAAACACAACACACGCTCATAATGCGACGACAGACGCTCCCAGTGTCATCTCTCGGCACATAAAGGAAACATCAGACCGTCCCCTTCACATTGACGTGTCGAATGCGAGCTCTCTTACCCCTCACCACCTCAAACCAAGAGTTACGAACGCCATTCTAACTGTAACACCGGACATACTGACAAGAGCGTGGAACGAGTTTGATTACACTGGTCAACATGATTTTTTTCACAAGGAAACTGAATAGCGACCCTAGTCTAGTTTTTTATGCTGAATTAAAATATGTAATCAGATTTCTTCCATCATGCATAGTTTTCTTGTGACTTTTCGCGTAATANCCGTATTTACGTCGGAATTCACGTTAAACAATCGTAACCGATTTACATTTAGCAAACTGGATAACACAGAACGCCTTTTGTTGTTACGTCGCCATCGTGACGCGGACTAAAACACAACACACGCTCATAATGCGACGACAGACGCTCCCAGTGTCATCTCTCGGCACATCAAGAAAACATCAGACCGTCCCCTTCACATTGACGTGTCGAATGCGAGCTCTCTTACCCCTCACCACCTCAAACCAAGAGTTACGAACGCCATTCTAACTGTAACACCGGAGATACTGACAAGAGCGTGGAACGAGTTTGATTACACTGGTCAACATGATTTTTTTCACAAGGAAACTGAATAGTGACCCTAGTCTAGTTTTTTTATGCTGAATTAAAATATGTAGTCAGATTTCTTCCATCATGCATAGTTTTATTGTGACTTTTCGCGTAATATACTTCTGTATGACGCTACTCGCTCCCAGTGAGATACAGGACGGGTCGTAGGGTACGAGTTACCTCTCTGGCGCAGACTACGGGCGCCTTGGATGTCGAGGGTTGAAACATATTGTTATGTTTGCAACTTGGATACACGAAATTCTGCTGTTTTTTATGTGAATGGGACAGCAGGGATAGGAAGTCTCACTACATAAAGAAACAATGGCCTAAAAGTGAATCTCTTATTCCTGGGCATAAAAATGTAACAAACATCCCATTAGTGGATCCCGAAAAGGTGTATTTACCTCCCCTGCATATAAAACTGGGACTTATAAAAACTTGTTTAACAGCAGTGAATAAAAGTTTTGCTGCATTTATGTATCTGAAATCTAAATTTCCTAAAATAAGCGATGCAAAATTGAAGGAAGGAATATTTATAGGGCCGTAAATAAGATCACTAATATCGGATGATGAACATTTTCAGGAACTGTTACATCCATCGGAAAAAGCAGCGTGGAAATCATTCAAAAATATCTGTTGTTGATTTCTTGGCAACAATAAAGAAGAAAACTATAGTGAAATAGTGAGTGATCTTCTGACGTCGTACAAGGGAATGGGCTGCAACATGTCTTTGAAAATTCACTTCTTGGACTCTTACCTAGACTTCTTCCCTGAAAATCTTGGGGCTATCTCTGATGAACATAGCGAACGTTTTCATCAGCAGATTTCTACTATGGAAAAGAGGTACCATGGCAAATGGAGTCCCAATATGCTGGCCGACTACTGCTGGACCATCAAGAGAGACATCCCGAACGCAAAATATGGCCGAAAACCATCATATAAAACTTTTTAGGTAAGCATAAATTAGCCGTATATTTATTATTTAGTGTTTCGTAAGTACTAATTATTTTAAAACTTTAAACACGTTTCACAAAAAATCCTGCCTCATGGACAAAATCTGAGAACATATTTGAACTCAGCATGGTAAAGATAGTTAGATTTTGTTTATTTAATCCTTGTGAAAGAAANAATCTGAGAACATATTTGAACTCAGCATGGTAAAGATAGTTAGATTTTGTTTATTTAATCCTTGTGAAAGAAAAAAGGTTTTTTTTTTTTTTTGTTGACCAGTGTTATTGCGTAAATGTCACTCGGGCCGCTCACGGTGGTCACATGGAACATTTATGAATGTATGATAAACAAAAATCATGGTTCCACAGTTCATTTGATTGGTCAATCAAGGTTGTGGGTTGTTTGGTTTTGATATTATAAACCTTCGAGGTTGAGGTATTCTTTTAAAATCACCTGTATAACTACGTCATATCTAGGAGATTTGTGGCAAAAATTAGTGGAGTTATTTGGAAGCATATGTTTTGTTAATGTACACAATCTTTGTGAGGTGGTGTAATAAGACATGTGTTAATGTGCCCTTATGTGTTTATCGATATTTACACTGGCAACTGCGCGGTAATTCCAACAAGCCTTAGGCGTTCTAACACAATAACATGACGTTTTGTTGCATCATTTTTTATTTAGCACACGCTATTTTACGTTATTTTACAGATACAGGCTTGGTGATTTAGATTAAAACGACAAGTTCTATCAAGCATTTTACAAAACTTGTTGTGAAAAATTACACTGTCCATGCAAATGTAATTTCACGAATTTTTTTTACAGTGTGTAGACAACTTAGATTATTTGGCTGCACTGATAGATAGTATTAGATCACACAATACTTCCCTATTTATGATCTTTCACTATCGCTCTCGTGGAAATATATCAATAAACATGAAGTTGGAACAAATTCAACGGACTGGACAATTATATTTACCACATTTACGCTTCATGATTATTGGAAACATAAACAGTAGCGAAAGAAGAAAAATCTATAACTAATTAGCCCACTTTTTCCTAGATGTATTTTCATATTTTTATAAGGGTGATCACGGTGGCCCAGAAAGTAGTAATTTGCATATGATAGCTATTAATCATAAGAATATTTCGTCACAATAATATAATGATCTTGATAGTTACTAACTGTAGAGAAAGTTTCGATTAAATCGACCGAATGTTTTCCATTTCCAAAGACAAGATGATGATNTGATAGTTACTAACTGTAGAGAAAGTTTCGATTAAATCGACCGAATGTTTTCCATTTCCAAAGACAAGATGATGATGATTAGAAGATGCTGTTAATTAATGGGTTTAATGATCTCCTACACTGGCAGTAGTAAACAATGCTGGCTTAATATTTCTATCGCTGCAGCTAATTTTTGTAAACTATTTATAAAACACAAAGTATGGAAATCGGGCTCTTGACTTTTAAATTTCCATATATTTTTTAATCATTCAATACACTTTTGTAAACCAAATTTGTAGAAATTAATTCCATTTTTTTTTTTACGAACTAAATTAAATTTCAACATAAATTTTTATTTTTCAGCTATTTTTTTTACATATTTAAAATTTTAGTCAACCAAAATAGTAGATGAAAGATATTTCTGATGAGCAAATTTAATGCTATCGTTAGGCATTGCTCTCATACCAGGTTTTTTTTTTCAAAATTGGAATAATGATTGTATAGACTTTGCCTTAAATAATTTATAAATTCACAACGTAAAAATAAACATTTTATTTCCTTTATAACTCTCATTTTGGCGTTGAGATACTATACGCGCATTGCGTTTGGCGAAATCAGTTTAATAATTAATAAGGCCACGAATTTATTTATACTTAGATGCATACAAACACACGGAGGTAGGAAGTTTTCGTGCCAGTATATAAATGTAAAACACTATAAATAAATCTAAGCAGATTTTTCGTCAATCAGTAAATTATTTTGCGACAAGGTTGTACTGCCAGGCCCCAACATTCTTCAACAAAATTTAAAAAATTCCACTTTTTTGTTTAGATTAATTCGTGCCATAACATAAAGTTTCAATTTGTAAAACGTTTAAGATATTGCTAGAATTTTACTAAAATGTGTGAATTCTCAGTCATTGATTTCGTACTACTCAGTTTCAAATATTANTGATAGTTACTAACTGTAGAGAAAGTTTCGATTAAATCGACCGAATGTTTTCCATTTCCAAAGACAAGATGATGATTAGAAGATGCTGTTAATTAATGGGTTTAATGATCTCCTACACTGGAGTAGTAAACAATGCTGGCTTAATATTTCTATCGCTGCAGCTAATTTTTGTAAACTATTTATAAAACACAAAGTATGGAAATCGGGCTCTTGACTTTTAAAATTCCATATATTTTTTAATCATTCAATACACTTTTGTAAACCAAATTTGTAGAAATTAATTCCATATTTTTTTTTTACGAACTAAATTAAATTTCAACATAAATTTTTATTTTTCAGCTATTTTTTTTACATATTTAAAATTTTAGTCAACCAAAATAGTATATGAAAGATATTTCTGATGAGCAAATTTAATGCTATCGTTAGGCATTGCTCTCATACCAGGTTTTTTTTCTTTCAAAATTGGAATAATGATTGTATAGACTTTGCCTTAAATAATTTATAAATTCACAACGTATAAATAAACATTTTATTTCCTTTATAACTCTCATTTTGGCGTTGAGATACTATACGCGCATTGCGTTTGGCGAAATCAGTTTAATAATTAATAAGGCCACGAATTTATTTATACTTAGATGCATACAAACACACGGAGGTAGGAAGTTTTCGTGCCAGTATATAAATGTAAAACACTATAAATAAATCTAAGCAGATTTGTCGTCAATCAGTAAATTATTTTGCGACAAGGTTGTACTGCCAGGCCCCAACANTGTCGTCAATCAGTAAATTATTTTGCGACAAGGTTGTACTGCCAGGCCCCAACATTCTTCAACAAAATTTTAAAAATTCCACTTTTTTGTTTAGATTAATTCGTGCCATAACATAAAGTTTCAATTTGTAAAACGTTCAAGATATTGCTAGAATTTTACTAAAATGTGTGAATTCTCAGTCATTGATTTCGTACTACTCAGTTTCAAATATTANTAAGATATTGCTAGAATTTTACTAAAATGTGTGAATTCTCAGTCATTGATTTCGTACTACTCAGTTTCAAATATTAGAATTTTTCTTCGTTGAGCTGTAAAATGATTGATATCGATTGAATATAAGCTCCTAGTCCCTGAACCACAAGAGCATACCACACGAAACTCGGATTGACTACAAGCCTGAGCGTTGCTTAGTTTATTTTATGTCACTGTGCTGCTGTCATGCCGGTCGGGGATATTTTGAAGAATTTTGTCTCCAAGTATTTCAAATATGACCTCAAGCGGAAATCTGCCTCGAAATCGCCCTTCACGGTAAAGCAACATTGCGATTGTGACGTCACGCAGTCACCAAAATGATGACTTCCGGTTAAAACTTTGAGGTCGAAAAGTCATAATGATCATAAAACTGACATCTGGAGATGGCTTTATTTTTTTAAGTTCTCGCCGGGACAATCTTTTGTGCAGTCACAATATTACTAATTATACATATTGGACTGCAGGAAATATACATATCTGTCGTATTTTTCTGCTTTTGTTCCGGTTAAAAGACTTCCAGCCACAACAGTATAACTCTCGGTTGCTTTGTCAAAAATTATGGCCTAGTGATGACAGTAAAATGCTTCCAGTTTGCCAGTTTAATAGCCAAAAAGTTACGCAAAGTACATTAGCAGTGTATTTACCAACTGGCCCAGAGGAAAGATTATTGAACCTACAAGCTCNCAAAAAGTTACGCAAAGTACATTAGCAGTGTATTTACCAACTGGCCCAGAGGAAAGATTATTGAACCTACAAGCTCCTGTTAGTCTGTTAAATACAAAGTGAGTGAAACGAAGTGAAAAAAAAAATCAACCCCTCTGTTATCAACATAAATAAAACCAATGCAAAACAAAAGCGTTTCAATAGTTCTGAGGATTGACAATTAAACAAATCTAAGTCACTACAATCTTATTAAATTTAACGCGCTATAATAAAACATGCCGAATAATTTTTTACTCTAAAAATTGTACACTTCCATAACAGTCAGTGATTCCTTCCTTAAACCCGTCAGAAGACAGAAAAACCAAAATCAGTGATAGAGAAATATGTTTGGTCGTAGAAATTCTCAGTACGCGCACAAAATCGTACATAAATACCTTTTGTTTGATTTAACTCTTATAACTATTGTGAATATTGTCCTTAATGTCGAAATTGCACTCTTTTACGAATGCTGATTTGAAATAAAAGACAAAATGAATAACAATACATAACATATTTTTTTAACAAAAAAATTAATTATGTTATTGAAATTTCTGTTTCAACGCACAAATTTTATAGCAAAGTTCATTTATATCCTGCACNATTTTTTTAAGAAAAAAATTAATTATGTTATTGAAATTTCTGTTTCAACGCACAAATTTTATAGCAAAGTTCATTTATATCCTGCACTCTAAATTTCAATCAGTGAGAATTTCACTGTTTCAATCAGTACCTGACTGATTAAACAGTCAATTCAGTGAATCCAACTGATAAATCAGTGATAAAATGCCAGTTTTACTTCACTTATTGATTCAGTAACATTTTCCACTAATTCATCAGCCGTTTTTTTTTTTTTTTTTTTTTTTCCCACTGTTTTTCAGTGATATATTTTTGACTGATGCATTAGTTCAAGAGCGTGTAAAATGGCCGTTAAACAACGTGTGTAAAGTGTTATAACAACGCATAAACTAATAATACCAATATAAAATACTTTCTAAAATGTGTTTCGTCTTTCAAAACACTATTTTACGAGGTAACATGAACATTCAGTCTTTCATTTCGTTTTTACGTCTTTCATTTCGTTTTTACGTCTTTCATTTTGTTTTCACGTAATGATCAAAGCGCTATTGGAAGGTTTAAACTGTATATACTGTGGCGATGAGAGTGCACTCATATACTGTATATTATTCGTTTTAACAATTCTAACATTACCAATTAAACTAAAAACTAAAATAAAGGGCATAGAATTTAAAACTACACGCTTTCAATGAAACCTATAAGAGCTATATATTTTCCTCTTCTGTAGCCAAGTAACTTGATAGCTCAGNAAACTACACGCTTTCAATGAAACCTATAAGAGCTATATATTTTCCTCTTCTGTAGCCAAGTAACTTGATAGCTCAGATAGTAAGATAACGGTCTGAAAACGAAATGGAAATGATGTGCGTGTTAAATCTCGGCCACCTGGGAAATTTTTTTTACCTTTTTAAATTACGGTAAATTACACAGTATAAATAGTAGACTATCGAAAAAAATGTTCTCGTAATTATTTGGCTAAGATAAAAAAAACAATACATANTACACAGTATAAATAGTAGACTATCGAAAAAAATGTTCTCGTAATTATTTGGCTAAGATAAAAAAAACAATACATAATTCACCGCACACAGTCGGCCGTCACTTGTTCAATCAGTGAAATGTTTTCATGTCACTTATTCAATCACTGAAATTCTTTCCCTGAAACAATCAGTGGTTTTCCACTGATTCTAAGTGGAGTCATGTTCACTGATTCGAATAGTTGAGTTTCACTGAGGACCAGTGGTTTTTCACTGATTAGAATTTTTAAAGTGTGCAGCACGCATTGTTAGTGAAACCCGAGGTGCAACTGGACTGCCTGCTGACTTATAATATACAGCCAGCCTCGCCTATTTGAAAAATTATATTCACGTCATTAAATTCCATTCACGTTTGTGAACCGTAGCTATGTACGAATCTTCGAAAACTGTGCGGTCAGCGCGCCAACCTCCTTNAAATTCCATTCACGTTTGTGAACCGTAGCTATGTACGAATCTTCGAAAACTGTGCGGTCAGCGCGCCAACCTCCTTTAACCGCAATCCGGGTCCTATCCACCAAGTTTCCGACTTTGTATTTTGGCACGTAGAAAACATGGTTCTACTTGNTTTAACCGCAATCCGGGTCCTATCCACCAAGTTTCCGACTTTGTATTTTGGCACGTAGAAAACATGGTTCTACTTGGCGTTCTCGTTGTCCGTCTGCCTTCCCTAACACTGTACTCTGCGATGTTCTTCATTTCAGGGTCTCATTACACATCATGACTTGCCTACAGGGTTGACATCTTTGGCCGGAATCACCTTCTGGGCATAACATTCCAAGTTATAATTCGCGTGCAAGACATACACTCGCATTCCAAAAGTCATGCGATAGCAGTATGTAGAGGTAATAGTCGGTGGCTTCACCATANGTGCAAGACATACACTCGCATTCCAAAAGTCATGCGATAGCAGTATGTAGAGGTAATAGTCGGTGGCTTCACCATACCGTTACATCTTGGAAGTGTCCAGGCCTGCAACTTATCAGTTGTGCTCTAACATTGCAGCCCTTCATGAACTTCACGTACCTCCGAAATGATGGTACCTATATTCCAGCAGGATAATGCACCTTTCCATCAGCCTAAGTTGTCTGGAATTGGTTCGAGGAGNCAATGATGGTACCTATATTCCAGCAGGATAATGCACCTTTCCATCAGCCTAAGTTGTCTGGAATTGGTTCGAGGAGCATTCTGGAGAGTTCCAACGACAGATGTGGCCACATCGAGTATTTATGGGAAGTGGTGGGGAGGTCATTCGCACCCAAGATCCTGCACCTGCATATAGCTTGGAGCTGTGGATGGCTATCCAGACGGTATGGGGTCAACATCTCTCCACAGGTGCTTCGTCTACTTGTGGAGTCGATGCTGTGACGAGTTGCTGCACATCGCCGGGTTGGAGGAGGTCTTACGCGATACTAAACGCCATATACCATAACATTTGGCAGCATGCCAGTGTGGATGTGCGTGACTCTTTTTGTGTCTAAGTTTAGGCAACTCACTCATGTTGGCTACAACACCCCCTCCAACTCNCTTTTCATAATAAGCATTCCGGAATAAAATTTGAGGCTCGAACATTTTCAGACATACTTTAATTTACGGTTTCAGGTGTTGCAAACAAGACATTTTATGATGCATGCTGTACTTAGGTCAACATGACACTTGATTAATTGAATAATTATGGGTATACGCTATTACAAACACCATCAAATTTTGCTAACTTCAAATGCTTTTTTTTTTTTTTTTTTTCCTGGGACTTTAATAGTAAGTCCCTTTGGAATAACACAATTGCTGCGGCAACTGAAAAATAATGTCAAATTGTTCGAACATTGAGATAGAGAATCAATTTTTTTTCATGTTTCTAATCGACAGATCCATACCGGCTCACCGGCCCCATACCGGGCATTGATGTGTTGTTTGAATGATTTATGCAATGGGCAATTGATTGTTCAAACAATAAATTACCACCATTACATAAATCATTCAAACAACACAACATGTCATTTGTTTCGTTGGCACAACCAATGAACTGTAGGCTGTGTGTTGGACTACAGTAAAAAGAACTCATCATAACCCAGGTCAGTATCATGGTTTAAAAATCAGTTACCCATTGGTAAGACTATTGGCCATTATACTTCTCAGTGTACAGTGCCAGCCAAAAATTATCTTTGTGTGTATATTATGTTCACAGTTGTCTAAATTGATGAATAGGCATAATCGAATTTGAAAAAATAAAACAGTCTCTTATCACAATGGGTTGCCTAACTCAAGCAAGCCCTCTTCGCCTCAGAATGGCGGTTGAGAGTTTACTAGCTTTAATTATTTTTTTTTCATCTATTTTCAATCAATTCTCAGGCGTGGCCTCTTGATCTACGGCTGAGATTATTTGGAGGAGAAGTTTAAAAAAGTCCACGGTGTGACATTTAGTGACGTTTACCTTACAGTATTCTTTATGCAGAGAAGAAAGAGCTTGCGGAATGCGTCAGAACAAGAATGACGCCGCCAACCAGTAGGTTGCGAGGCTTGACGGCTGGGAGCTACAGATGCCTCCGACAGTCCACGGTGACCTTGCCGGCGGCCCCAGAAGTGCGGCGTCTTGTCATAATCCGCATATCGGGCCTGGTCGGTGGCCGGAGGAGATGGACAAGATTAATGGCTCCGGTGCCTTGAATATCCCGTCACCTTGCCTCGCCCCGGCTCGCCGCACATGGACGTCGCCGTCAGAACCCCGCGCGGCTCGATGCTTATCTGCGCGAACCGGAGCCAAACCGGAGAAGCCCTTCTTTTATTTTGTGCTCTCCGGACGGGCGCCGTCTCGCAGTTCGCGGCCTGACACCTGGAAGCACGAGCGCACCTCGCCGTACAATTTACTAAATACATGAAACAATCTGCTTCTTTCTTAACAGCTCGTTCCCCCGAGATCAACGGGCGTGAAATGGGGTTGGCAGCTGTGTGGAACTGGTCTGCCACTCTGGAGCGAGCAGGAGCTTGCCTTGCATGTCCGATGAGGAAACGCCATGCACGAATGAATCGTCAGTTATGTATACGTGAATTGAAATAAAAACCGAAACGTTGGTGGAAACACACTTAAGCCAAGACATAAGTCTTCGTTAATTTCCAAGAATGCGTCTCCTTTCGAGAGCAGCTAAAATGCCTACAGCGGAAAGGGTTAAATATTGACGAGCTCTGAAATGGATCGTTACTTATATCATATTGAGTAATCTGTTCGCAAAATAGCAAGTTCTATATTTACTTAGGGTAGAATGAGAGTGGCTTGCAATGGTGAACTGTACAAGATGCAGAATTCATTAAAAAATAGTACACATGCTACCAAGATTGTCAGAAAAGCGCGATTTAAGTTGCATATGAAAGAATAACGCATATATTTGTAAAGGTATAAACTATTTCGATATAAATTACTCATTAAAATATTTAAATATATCAATTAACAACAGACTATTTTCAATAAATATTATAGCGTGTTGCAATTCTGGATGATTCAGAAAATACATTTTGCTAGAATACCTTCAAGTTGGGCAATAGTAATAATTTATATGGTTTTATCAAAAGAAATATTAGTAATAATATTACTTTTTCTTATTAGTTATCTTTGTGTATATTAATTTAAATTATAAAAAAACATTCACTTTCGTTGCTGAAAATGTAGTGCATAAAATCATTTATTACAACTATTAGAAACGTTATTACTAGTTATTTATTACACATAACCATCGTTATTTAAATATGGTTTTATTGATTAAGGTTATCTTGTAAAACGTGCATTATGAAACGTTCATAATGGAAATACGCTAAAATTTTATCAAAAACAGATTTTTATTTGTATTTAAAAGATTTAAATAAGCAAATTTGAGTAAAATATTTTACATTATTACAAACTAAGTATTTTCTTCTTTCATAAGCAATGTAAATCGTATTTTTCTCACAATTTTGGTAGTGTGTATACAAACATACTACTTTGTAATGAGTTTTATATGTTCAACAGTCGGGCGCAATGCTCCATTTGGAAGCCATACTCGTTCTACTTTAACGATTTTCCGTAAAAGCACTGACAATAATTAGGAATTTTTGGGTGAGGTAGGTTATTTTTTAAACAAGTGACCCACGCCCGAAAGCAAAGCACTTAGATACCAATGAAGAGTGGGAAGCGAAGAGGCATATATTCTGCCGGCCTGCCAAAATGGCGTGAATACATGGTGTACTAGGAACCTCTTTTTCCAACTACTGGGCTGCGAGCATCCAGATGGAGAACGCGAACAACGCTCGCGTTTTTTAATATTATTGTAGTTATTGTTAAATATGTCATTTGTTTGAAAGGGCGTGCGCTAAGAGAACAGCCAACAAAATATTTGTTTGTATACTCTGAGAGAACAACCAACAAATTATTTGTTTGTATAGGGCCAAATATTTATTTTGTTGCCCAAACGAAATATTTTGTTTACCAAACAAAACTTGGAAAACGACAACATTAATTTGGTTCCTCTAACAAAATACGCGCTTGAATAAACAAAACCTCTGTGTTGGACCAGAATAAATTAAATTGTCAACAAAATGTTTTATTGAATCAATTGTATTTTTTTTTTTGCCACTCATTTGATTGCCTTAGTTCTAAAATACAGCTCGAAAGTTTGTTTACATTTTCTTGTGACAATTAGGATAGTAACAGTGTCTTTCAGTGAATTTATTGATGATTAATTGTATAAACACTCTAATATAATAAACTTAACTAGGAACTAAAAAGGAAAACTGCAAAACTTAAAATATTTATTTGCGCACATTGGCCAGTATTTTTAATGTCTGCATTTAAAAACAATCGGGTTTCATAGGTTGCCACTATAGCTGAGTTCGCTAAGGCGCAGCTAATCTCGGTTTAAATATAGGTCAGGCTTCCGGTCTTTTTATATTAACAGAAACTTTTTTATGTGCGTAGAGCCACGCAAATCTTTAGTTACACAAATCAAATTTTAGTTTATGTTAACCAAATAAGAACAACAAAATAATTTGGCTTCAAACAACGTAATACTTCTTTGCCCCTATTCAAACAATTAATTTGGTAGCGCCAAACAAACTTTGTTTGATTCAATTAAAACCTTTTTTCTCAGTGTGGGACATAATTTAACTCCAAAACATTATTTGAAGTTTGTGGGTTTTTAGAAGACAATATTCAAAAACCAAAAATTATCTAATACTAGAAAACCAATTTGCCAACTCTGCGAGCAACTATTTTGCATAACAACTTGCGCCTCGATAGCATATGAAAATTTATGGCACCAGAAATACATCGGCAGAAATACATCGCCATGATCAAATATTTGCTCACCTAACTATCAAAAACAATTCTGTTTTATTGTAGTTTCTTCTTTTTTCTATATTGACTTCCGCAAAACTGTAAGTTACGATTAATCTCTGTAGCTTTAATTCATATCCCATGCCATCTTAAAGGTCATCTGAACTTATACGGTTTTTTGTGGGTGAATATTTGTCTTATTGTATCTATAAGCTCGTAAACTATTTCAATAGAAGTTAAATGCTATTAAACTATTGGTGTGACTAACTGTAAACACACAGCCATATTTCAGCAACGGGTTTCATAAAGAGAGCAAAGCAACAAATCACGACGGACGCGATATTATATGTACCTTTATAGAGAAGTGCGATGACGAAGAAAAGCAATAAAGTTAATATTTTACCAGTGAGTTAAGCCATCCTTCGCGCCACACTTCACACGTGCGCACACGTAAGCTAAATAAAATTTTGTTGAAGTAAAACAAAACATAAAACAGAACTGATAGTAGCAGCTAGTTAGCTGCATCTGTGGGTGGTGCTGGTGTAGCGGTCAGACGACTCGTCCTCCACCACGGCAAACAGGGTTCTTTTCCCGGTCGGGTTCAAGCACGGATTTCCAAACGTGCGAAACGTGGCGGACGTTGCCGTTGGGAGGTATATTTTTTTTATCGGGGCTCTCCTCTTTACCCCATTACATCCTGTCGCTGTTCCATCTTCACTTCTCTTCACTTCCGACGGCGCTGAAGGCCCTAGCCGGTAAAACGCTGCCCGTATCCGTCTTACTCACTATCTACATTACAGCAGGGGAGAAAACGGCGCTTTTGCCGATGAAATTCTGCTGGAGTGTATAGCCTATTCGCGGTTTCTTCACACTTTTTGAATCAAAACTTTGAAAAGACACCCCACCTATGTATATTGTGAATGGTTGTTCCTAAATATGTCACGTATCACAAGCGTTTTATACTGGTGTTAACATTAAAGTACCTTATTTCTGGTTACATTAGACTTTTACTTATGTTTATTTATAAATTGTATTATTTAATGTATAACTAATATCAATAGACAGAGAGAAAGTATGAATGTTGGTAATGCGTAGTAAGAAGTGATTTTTGTTATTATGATAGTTTGATTGGACTGTGTATATTGCCGACCATGAGATTAAATAAAAATCTCACACACACTGTTTGTTTATTATTTTCTCCGGTCATTTTTGTGGTTCCTGTGTTGTTCGTAGTGTTGATTCATTTGGTTTTATAATCTGACAAGGCGTATTCTTCCTTACTTGTGTTTCATTGTGATTTTCGTCCTATTTTTGTGTGTGTTTTGAGTTTGATTATACAGCCGTGTCCACTGATATTGTTTATTGCCATTATTTGTTCACTCGCGTGGTATTTTCGTTTTCGTCATAGTATTGTCTTTTCTTTTAGTTTGCTTTTTTTGTCTGCCCTGTTTTGTAATAATAAGATGTTGGTCCGTCTTTTTTTCGTTTTAGTTATAAACGTATTTAATTTTCTTTGGCAAGGAAACAGATTTTCCTAATTATCTGCCTGTTGTGTTGTAAAAGGTCTCTTCGTTTTTTGTCTGGCTGAGTTCTGTGTATGTGCGATATTTTTATTTAGTCTCATGGTCTGCAATGGAGACATTCGAATCAAACAATCATAATAATATGGAACTCACCATTGCCATTAAACTTCAAAGATAAAATAAAAATAAATAATTCTTAGGCAAAACTATGTTACACTGAATGCGCACAAATGCGGTGCATTGGGTCTCTGGTGTGATTTTCTAAGCTTTGTTTGTATGAGGTGGAGGAATATCCTGGAATTAGAACTTCAGTAGGGTTTCAGGAAAGTTGGAAGTAACCGTGAATGGACTATAGTGAGCACTGTGCTCCAGCTGACTGCCTGGGTCTTCCGTTGACCTTCGCGCTCCAGCATGCTACATCGCCTTCGCAACACGAGGTTTCGGGATCGTCCACCGGCTAATCCTTCCATGTGTCTTTTGTGTAAGGGTTGATGTTTATTAGTATCTTATATTAGTTTTTGATGCCTAAACTTACCTTAGGTTAGTTTTTACGTATAGTTAGTGTAGTGTGTGTTAGGCGAGGTGAAATT
The DNA here is from genome assembly GCA_002778355.1 of Clitarchus hookeri. Classification (NCBI taxonomy): domain Eukaryota; kingdom Metazoa; phylum Arthropoda; class Insecta; order Phasmatodea; family Phasmatidae; genus Clitarchus; species Clitarchus hookeri. Next base: position 69,552 of record NQII01005199.1, on the reverse strand, counting down.
AGGTCTGGTTGGGTTACATTAAGATACAGAAAAATAGTAACAATTAACTACGCCTCTTTATTGCATTTTTTAAAGAAATTAACTCATAAATATCTATTCCAATTGCAAATCTCTAATAAATGAATTACTATAAATTGATGAATCACTATTTCACCACATGCCACATGGCAATAAGTGGCACATTTGAAGTATTTTTCTGTCTTATAACTACATAATTTTCTATTTATTTCATTTAAATAATATATATTTATTCGTTTATATGTGTATTCAGTGAATCGCTATGTTTTCTGCATGCTGCAGAGAGTAGGTGGAAAACCATGGCGTATTATAAGACCCACATCCACGTGCACAATGTATGTAGTTTTCGTACATAGGTTCGAAACTGCTGGAAAATAAATATTGTAATACACCAGCACTGGACCTTAAACATACATGTTGTAAACAGTTGCCTTCAGCTTTCTATCTGGGATTGTTAAGATGTTTTTAGTATGAATTTGTTAACATATTACACCGGTAACAAATTATCTATCGTTAACCTCGCCAAAATTCAACATGTACAATTTCTGACTCTTATTTAAGACTGTAAATTATAAAATGAGTTGTTTCCGACAGTTATTTTTAAATCCACAAGAAATTTCCATAACAAATATGACAGTGTTTCTAAAGTAAAATCATATAAATAGAAATGGATGGATGCTTTTTACGAAAATAAGATAACATGTGTTCAAGAATGGCTCGTCAAATAACATCCACGTAATATTGTCCGATTCAATTAGCTGTGCCTTTAACTTGGAGCTCAAGATGAAGTTGAGAAAATAATTTGCAGTTGTAGTAATTTTTTTTTTTCTTTCAAAGTACAAAGCAGAAAATCCCAGATGTTTGCAAGTCGCAAACTTTTTCATCCGCGTGGACACGAATTAAATATTTCTCGCAGTGAGAGCAATAGTTTGATGTCATTATGTGAAAAACTGTCGACGAAAATTAAGTGATTGATCGAGATAAAAACTTTGAGAAAGGGACTTAGCGAGTTCTGAAATGGACAATGGTATTCCAAGTATTATATTTTATAGTCGACACATTCATACCGGAGGTGTGAAACCAGCGACATACAAATTTGTAGGACAGTATTGCAAGCCATAATATGCCAGGGTCCTGATTTAGATCAACAATTTGCCTACTTTCACCCTCCCCCAATATAGTTAAAATTGTTCTGTGGCGCTATACTGGATTGTAAACTCTGTGATGAAAAGACTGCACTAAAGGCAGTCGCTCCCGTTAAAGCGAGGTATCTTGCAGTCGTCGGGGTGATTATGTGTGAAGCAGGACCGTGAGGTATAGTGTACCTAATTGTACATAACGGAAAGTAAAATGTAATTAAAACGTCGATGATTAAATATTGCTTCGTGTTTAATTTCCAGCTACACCGAGAAAATCCTGATTTACAGGCTGCCTCCTGCCAAGGCCACGGGGTTATTCTTTCATCCGTTGTCATCGCGTCCGTAGCCGTGGGCTGCAGGCTTCACCTCGCAGCCGTGTTCCAGCGGCGACGATGGGAATCATTGCACCTGAACACGGAGACTCCGCAGCGCTCAGGCGTGTACACGGGACAAACAATATATTACCCCCGCTGGCTGGTGTTTCTTTCTTTTTAGGAAATAACAGGCCCGGGAGTAAATTATACGGAGGGTTGGAAATGGCAAGGGAAGGAGGGAAGCCACGGGTAACATGCCCGCGTTGAAGGTTCGTGTCGTAGTCCAGCCTCCAAATCCCCGGTACCTTTCCACACGCGAGCCACTAACTTCCCTTCCGAGCGGAGAAGATGACGTCGTACAGTTGGTTCACGGTTAAAAGAACTCTTCTGAGAGTCCTGCTTATTTTCTTCGTTCTGTATATTGTGTATCTTCAGCAGGCGTAAAATATTAGCATTAAATGACTTAATGACTGTATCGAGGTGTAGATTTAGTTAAACTGTAAAAACGTTGCTGAAAAATACTGAGAATTTGTTTTTAAGCCAGTTGTAACTCAACAAAATTTTTTTAAATAAACTTTTAACAAGATGTTATCGCATAATACTACTTTACAGTGTGCCTCATTCGCTACATTTCTCTAGTTAATCAGTTACGGGCTGGTATTTATTTTCCGGAAGATAATTTCAGATGCATTTTTATAAACCGTGGACCAGTTACACTATCGGTGAAACAATTGATATAAACTGACATAATGCTGTTCACGTTAGTGAGAAGTTTCGAGGCCTTAGTTACTTTTTCCTTTTAGCCATATTTTATAGTTTAACCATAACCTTTTAATAGATATTGCCATGTTAGTAATAAACACAGTGGTATATTACAACGCACTCTGGAAATTAATGTCTAAAGCTAAAATAAAATATATTTATTGACTATTATTCCAAATGAGAGGTATTTCAAAAGTGCTCACTTTGCCGTGAATAGCCTATATAAGCACTTACGCTGGTATTGTAAAATTGCGTTACTCGTAACATAAAAATACTTTATACTTTTTTCTGCGAAAAATATTTATTGTCATTATACGAATCACCGTAGTTTGGATCAAACATAGGGTACTCTAACGGCTATTCCGTAATCAACACTAGTCGCCATTTTTAAAGTGAGTAACAACAACAAAAAAGATTTATGTTTAATGGCCTAACAATAATCGGGCGTGAGTCTAGGCTTACGTAGTTTTAATTACAAATTCCAGTGATAATAACTCCATGCTACTCGAAATGAAGGGGGAAAATGCGAATGAAAAGTGGTATAATATCATTTCGTAGTCTTTCTAACCCAAGAATCTAGTCGTGTAATTCATCCTGCCTTTACATAAAACGTATGGTATATATAATACTAATACTGTTCGTAAGAAGGATTTATTTTGATTTGCATATTTTTACCTTCCCTTGTTACTTGCAGAGAAAGAGAGATAACTCACAAACTTCACTATACCTAAACTTAAAACTGAAAATGGTACACGCACCTACACCCTTACCGGGATTCGAACTCAGAAGAACCCATTTTACCTTAAGCTGACACTACAGACAACAACGCTTATGTAAAATAGATCTGCGTCATAAATTGGACTCGAATCCAAAGTACCTAGCATTTGGTATGTCGTGCAATCTTCTAGATAAAGGCATATTAAAAAAATTTAATTTCTGTAAAATCTTTTATTATTTAGTGTTGACTAAGGAGCTCTCGTTATTATATAAGATAAGGGTTTCTCACTCGCAAAATGATACACACTTTTTTCAGAGCCAATTTAAAACTTCAGTTTTGAAGTGTACCAGCAACAACGCAGATTGGTCAGTTAATGTTAATAATGAATTGAATGTAGCTGTATGCTATTGGCCGTTAGTTGAACACTTTTAAAAGCACTTCTAACGATCTACTTCTCCGTCTATTGTATCCTTCCATCATATGACAAATTAACATTGCCGCGAAATACTCATTTTATTCGTGCGCCGTCAAATGTAACTGCGAAATTTTTAGGGAAGTATATATATATATATATATATATATATATATAATTCGTTTCCTTAATATTACCCTTACACGCATAAAATAACATATCTAAATTAAATAATTTAAATATCTACAAATTCAAACACAATAATAATAATAATATGATAATAAGATATTGAATTATTTTTTGAAACCTCTCTGCCAACTTTACTTTAAGTATTTCAGTCAGTACTTACTTTCAAATATTAACAAGTACCGGCAGAGACATTTTGCAAATGTTGATTTCAAAAGTACTTAATTAACCGCGAACAACTCGGTTTACCGAGGAAGCGACACTCACAACTCTCACAGCTTCCAGAGATATAAAAAGTGTATATAGGCTGTTCATGGCATTTTTTAAAGCCATGCTTAAGATCTAATTTTATTTATGCACGTTGTGTACTCTTCCGCCTTTTGTAAAATTAACATTGTCAAATGCCTCGTCACTTTATACATGCGTCGGTCAGGTGAAAGTAAATGTATTACAAATCTGGTCATTTTTCCGCTTCGATGCATTAAGAAAACAGAAAGCGAAATAAATAATTTAAGTCGTCACAAATGGTTACTTAAAGGCTGTTTCTCGATAAAGTGAACACTGTAGAAAACAACCTTTGAAAAAAATCAATGCCCGCAACTGCTTATGAGTATCCATGTCTGTCACCGCATAGACTTTTGATGCTCACTGCCAGTTAAGTGGGCAATGAATTATAAGAGTAGTTCTAGGTAATACGGCTGTGTTGCAATCGAAATGTTTAAATGTATGAATACTTAAGATGTTTTTTTATTTTATGCACATTGAACTACGCATTGGCCGAAAAATTATGTGATCGGCCCACCGGTAAAAATCAANATGTTTTTTTATTTTATGCACATTGAACTACGCATTGGCCGAAAAATTATGTGATCGGCCCACCGGTAAAAATCAACGGCCCGTTGTTTTATTTTGGTTCTGTCTTGCGTGTGTTGTGGATGTGAATTTTGCAAGTTTGAAGTTATTATGTTTCAATATTTCTAGTTTCATTTTCAGTTTATCTTCAAACAGCTGTGGTTTATCATAGGTTTTATAGTGCTTATTTTTGTTGTAGTGTTTTTGTGCAGCCATAAGTTTCAGCAAACCTCAACGAATAAATAGCCAACGTCAATTGGACGTCATCAATGTCACATAGAGCATTTAAGTTATTCGTTAATTCACCGATAAGGTATGAAGAACTGCAACATCATCAANAAGGCCCGTTGTTTTATTTTGGTTCTGTCTTGCGTGTGTTGTGGATGTGAATTTTGCAAGTTTGAAGTTATTATGTTTCAATATTTCTAGTTTCATTTTCAGTTTATCTTCAAACAGCTGTGGTTTATCATAGGTTTAATAGTGCTTATTTTTGTTGTAGTGTTTTTGTGCAGCCATAAGTTTCAGCAAACCTCAACGAATAAATAGCCAACGTCAATTGGACGTCATCAATGTCACATAGAGCATTTAAGTTATTCGTTAATTCACCGATAAGGTATGAAGAACTGCAACATCATCAAACGGGTTGCCGAAATGTTGAAATTTTCAACTGCTTTTATTCAGAGGCATTGTGATGGCCCACGCACGTCAAAAATTCGCCTAAGTTCACCCTGCTTTGGATTGCTGTTTCTACTTGAGGGTCGTGGACAATGGCTTACCTTTGGTGCGATGGGGCCCGCTCAACTGACCAGCTTGCTGCTCTTGCCTGCATGAGTGCTGGATGGCAAATGGCGCGCTAGCGTGCTGCTTCGAAACTTCGCCTGCTGCCCCTTCCCACCCCAGCGCGTATCCATGACAACGTGACGCTGACCAACCATGACGTCACCAGGGGGCGTTTCCGCTCCGTGAACGTCGGAAATTGTTCGAGAAGACGACGATAAAATTGTATAAAAGGCTTGTGTTCTCCCCTGCTCGAGGAGATAAGCCAGGGACTTTATTAGAGAAGAAACTGCTGTTCCTCTGTTTTAAATGAGGAGGAAGGGTTTCTCCGCATAACTATTAAAATTAATGCAATCTCCATTATTAATTATTTTGTATAAGAAGAAAATATATATTAATTATTATATATTTGTGGGGGATTTGAAGTTATGGGATTTTAGTAAAGATTTATATCGATTTTGTAATCCCATATTGGGAATTGATATCTTCGTATTTTGTATTTTTGATTTTTTACTACTATATTTTACTGTGCAAACNGGGGGGGGGGGGGGTTCTCCTTACTTATTTACTTACGCCCAGCTACGTAAACTTTTTTTTTTTAATTTGCCTTGATAAAAGTACAAATGCGGACGTCAATAATTAAGATTAAAATGAAATGTTTTGAAACCTTAGTGTGGTTTTGTAATGTATTCCTAGCCTCTAACTTTGTTCCAGTGTGATTATTGATCCTAAGTTCAAGTACTGTCATACGTTTTACTATTATTAATGCAATATGCAGGTCACAGTTGTATGCTGCACTGAAGTTATCCCAACATTTGAACTATAACATCATCTTGGATCTGGGTTGTTAACTACGCTAGACCTTAGGTTTTCCTTTTTGCTCACGTCCTTTCAAAATGCGATTGTATCGTTCTTCTTTGGCAGTGCTTGTCCTATGAAAATATATTTACAAATCATTGTCAATAAATATTTATTTATTTGGTTACAAATGCTTGCCTAACGAGCCGATGCTCATTTAAAAGAGGCAGTATTTACAAGATTAACTTGCAATGGCGAATTAATGCAATTGCTCATTTTACATAATCTAACATACAAATTGTTACACTGGTAGAGTATATGTATGTACAGTAAAATCAGTAACATCAAGAAGGATAAGNTAATCTAACATACAAATTGTTACACTGGTAGAGTATATGTATGTACAGTAAAATCAGTAACATCAAGAAGGATAAGACAAGCTTGTAATTTGCAGTGATACAAATTGCAGTAACAAAGGAATTATTTTACTTAAATAGGTCATAAAAAATCATACCAGTCTATATACAATAAACCTACTATATTAGGAACTCAATTTTTATCGTAGAAAAACGTTAATGTAACATATGAGATATTAATATAGTAATTTCANTAATCTAACATACAAATTGTTACACTGGTAGAGTATATGTATGTACAGTAAAATCAGTAACATCAAGAAGGATAAGGCAAGCTCGTAATTTGCAGTGATACAAATTGCAGTAACAAAGGAATTATTCTACTTAAATAGGTCATAAAAAATCATACCAGTCTATATACTATATTAGGAACTCAATTTTTATCGTAGAAAAACGTTAATGTAACATATGAGATATTAATATAGTAATTTCATGTTAAGCTTCGTTACGGTTATGTGACAAGAATACTGCCCCTTGAGAAATGTCTACAATGTGTCCGCGCATTATTAAATATTTCCTTCCATTATTTTATTTACATTCCTGAAAGATTATTGACTACCATAAATCATTGCATTTGCATTGTCATATGAATTAATTTTGACAAAAAAAAATATGTCCTCTGGCCACTAACAATTTGGGTAGGAATTTAAATTTAGTGTGATAGTATACTACACAGCGTATTCAACACTCCAAACTTTCAGAGCTCTAATTTACCTACCAATACATGTTGCATATAGGTTCTATTTAACTATGCCAGTGTGTGTTGGTTGAACGAAGTTATTCTAGTGAACCTCTACAATGCATCAATTTTGCAGAACCACGTAGTACATAACCTCAATTTAAAAATTCGGGAAGTTTTGTCAGCTTTGAATGTGACAACATATAAAATTATTTATTTAATAAATAATACAACACCGACTTTAGAATACTAAAGAGGCGCTTGGTGTGTGAAGATGTAAGAAAATGGAAATGGCAAAATTGATATTTCAGACTAGTAACTGTTTGGAATGCGATCTGTATTTATCGCAGACACATAAATCACTAAAATGTCAACAGTATTTGTGTAGGCGTTTTATTTTGTGTTTAAAATGCAAGCTTTGGTGAATCTTTTTTTGAGTCACATATGCAACACAAATTTTAATTAAATAAATTATCGAAATAAATTTCTAACATACATACTAGACCATCCACATGATTCCTGAAAGTACTATTTAAAAATTGCAATCCTAAACCAAAAACTGACCAGAATAAATTAAATGAATTTAGTGAAATGCTGGTACTGTCCACTTTCAATAATCTGTTACAAGTGAAACATATGNTCAGAATAAATTAAATGAATTTAGTGAAATGCTGGTACTGTCCACTTTCAATAATCTGTTACAAGTGAAACATATGCATACCATTTTTACATCTCATTCTATAGCAGCTATCGTAATAGACAACTTAAACACCCTTATGTGTAGTATTTTTATTTTTTAATACGATAGTCACTTGCATATTTCAATACTTGGCACATAGTGAGCATACTGTAGTTGTATCTAGTTGAAATTTTAATATAACATGTACTTAGTTTCGTAAATTTTCTCCTTACTGTATTTAAAAATGGGAAACGTTGCTTCAATTGTTCGCAATATTTGTATGTAAAATATAAAATTTGGGCACATAATTTTTGTGAAGTGCATGTTTATTGGTTCACAGAAAAATATCCTGAAGTAATATAATTTGGATAAATCACACGAATAGTAGCTTTTCGAAAAAAGTTTAAAATATTATGGAAAGTGGTATGTATTGACAGTACTAATCATGCTGAATCATGCGCATTGTTTTATTCAAAATACNTAAAATATTATGGAAAGTGGTATGTATTGACAGTACTAATCATGCTGAATCATGCGCATTGTTTTATTCAAAATACGCACTACGAATCATGTTAGTGAAACGGTTGTGAATATAATGGAAATTGTGAGGTACAAGTTGTAAAAAACTCCACANGCACTACGAATCATGTTAGTGAAACGGTTGTGAATATAATGGAAATTGTGAGGTACAAGTTGTAAAAAACTCCACAATAAATGGCAACATGCGCAGAACATGTAAACCATATTCACAAAGACTCTAAAAAGTGAATTCACACAAAATTTGAGCTGCTGTGCATACCGATTCACCTGCTCCAAACGATTTTACCAGTTATGTACGAAGCACAATCTTAGAAATGTCTGTATATTTACGGAAACTTTTACGGAGATGTAAAGTTATTTTACGGAAAGGCACTCCGTAATGACGAATAACGGAAATGAGCTCCGTAAATATAAAATGCGGAAGNGTAAAGTTATTTTACGGAAAGGCACTCCGTAATGACGAATAACGGAAATGAGCTCCGTAAATATAAAATGCGGAAGCTCTTCGTATTTTTATGGCTTTGACTTTGAGACACGAACAATGCCGATGATAACTGAAGCGTATAAAATTCCATCTTCAGAATACTACNTTATGGCTTTGACTTTGAGACACGAACAATGCCGATGATAACTGAAGCGTATAAAATTCCATCTTCAGAATACTACTTCGTGTAAAATAGTAGTATGTGAGTGGCAAACCACTCATGGAGTGCCAAATCACTCATGGAATGCCAATTCTTTGATTCTTTTTCAAATCCCGCTACAGGACAACACCTTCTTTATGGATAGTTAAATACGCATAAAACGAAAAAAAAAAAAAACTATTTATTCGTTACCTCGTTTCATAAACCGCAAAGAAAACAAAATAGTTAGCGCTCTAACACGACTTGAAACTTAGAAAGGCGCGTTCGTCACTTTCGTGTAAAATCCATATGTACAAAATACAGTACTTCGTGTAAAGGTGTGGTAGGTGAGTGCCCATATAGCACACAGATATCCAAAGAATATCTAATGGATGTCTCCACGGAAGTTGTGGATATTCAGGGACATTCAAGAACAGCAAAGTTACATCTAAAAGACTACCAAAATATATCCAAATGTCCACCCAATATCCGTACAAGGATATAGATGTTGTAAATATTCTATAGACATCTTTAGATTTAGACACGTACCGTAAGTAACAGCCATTGGATGTTTTGTAACATCGAATTTATAACCAGGAAGTGGTACGAACTGATATCTACTACTGGATATCCAGCGGATATCATGAAGTGATTCACTTCAGGACTTAGATAACTTTAAGATATTGTGGATGTAATTGGGATATACAGAGGATATCCTGTGCTATGTGGGTGGTTCCAGTTATTGAGCGATAATTTATCGATTCGTGTTACAAACCCACTACAGGACAAAATATTTAAACTTGGATTAATTTATCTGTTATACACAGTGAAATACATTANCGTGTTACAAACCCACTACAGGACAAAATATTTAAACTTGGATTAATTTATCTGTTATACACAGTGAAATACATTACGGAAAAAAAACTCTTTTTCTTATCCTTGTTTGTTAAGATGAAATAAAATAATGAACACGCAATCTCTCTTGGTAGTTGAGTGGCTCTGGTGTTGGACTTCCAATTTTTTCCCCAATTTCAAATCCCGCTACCGGAAAAATTTTTTTTACTTTTTTACTGTCATTTTTATACACAGTGAAACACCCACATAACAAAAGTAAAACGTTTTTTTTGTAATCCCTTTTTATAAAGAGAAAATTAGAAACAACAAACTTGCAAGTTTATGGACACATTTCGTGAATTCACAGAGATTTATTTGAAATTTACGGAGAGAACGTTGACGATACTCCCCACCTGTGGTATACAGGATGGTTCGTAGGGTCCTTAGTTAATGTTAGATGGCACAGATNTGGGATATACAGTGGATATCCTGTGCTATGTGGGTGGTTCCAGTTATTGAGCGATAATTTATCGATTCGTGTTACAAACCCACTACAGGACAAAATATTTAAACTTGGATTAATTTATCTGTTATACACAGTGAAATACATTAAGATGAAATAAAATAATGAACACGCAATCTCTCTTGGTAGTTGAGTGGCTCTGGTGTTGGACTTCCAATTTTTTCCCCAATTTCAAATCCCGCTACCGGACAAATTTTTTTTTACTTTTTTACTGTCATTTTTATACACAGTGAAACACCCACATAACAAAAGTAAAACGTTTTTTTTGTAATCCCTTTTTATATAGAGAAAATTAGAAACAACAAACTTGCAAGTTTATGGACACATTTCGTGAATTCACAGAGATTTATTTGAAATTTACGGAGAGAACGTTGACGATACTCCCCACCTGTGGTATACAGGATGGTTCGTAGGGTCCTTAGTTAATGTTAGATGGCACAGATTATAAGGTGCCTTGAAGGTTGAGGGTATCCAACAATGATTTTTCATCACGACTTGGTTTTGAACCGTTTATTTAATGGTTATACATTCGGTCATACATTCCCGGAACTTTTCCGGGAGTTTATATATACTTTCCCGGCACCTTGTGCCGAGAATATACTCATATGTTTCGACCCTGTGAGTTCTTGGCCTGAAGGGCTGATTACAATGTTCTGGCTACGTTTCCGATGCTGTTGGGGCATTAGGTGACAGGACACATCCCTGAGTGACGATGTTGTTACTTATCTGTATCTGTTGCGGGGTAGTTGTTCCAGCAGTAGATGAAATCTGGTGAGTTGGATGGCCATGTTACCGGCCCTGTTCCGGCAGCGGTAACTTGTGTTTTGGTGAGTTGGGTGGCCATGTTACCGGCCCTCGGACTGGTTCTTGTTGGTGTGCTGCACTCAACTGGCTTCTTCTCGACGTTGTGCTCCTCGTTTTAGCTCACCACTCGCTCCTGTTCGCGGCATAGGGTTGTAATGGACTGATTACTTCCCTACCACATCCCGGCGAGGGACCCCTGGCAGGCCCCCACCCCGGCCCTCGGCACGGGGTTGCACTGGACTACTTCCACTTGCTCGACATGGCGCTCCTCATTGAAATTCACCACTCGACTCCATCTTCTCGATGCGTTATTGTAACTGACTGACTGGTGAGACTGGTGACTGGTGAATGACTGACTTGACTGACTGACTCGCATACCAGCATGGTGAAACTTCTCGTCCGACGTAACTCTGGTAACTTTTTAACTGATTCTGCCCTGCACCCCGAACGCTGCGTTTCGCGTCCCGATATGGCTGACCCCTTAATGTTGTGATTCTCGCCCTGCTGACTTCCACGATCCGGCTCCCGATCCTGACTACCTGCGCATCCCGGTATGGCAGTACCGAACGCCGCGCCACCTGCCGCTCGTCGGCTTTCCGGCGATGGGGTTTCACTGACTGACTGATGTGACTGACTCACTTGGTCGGGGTCCGATCTCCCCGGCCTCGGTTTCTCTCGGTGCCCACTCCTAACTGACTGGTTGACTTCACTACCGTAACTGATTCTCCCCGCGCGGAGTATCGCAGCCTCCGACTGCCCCGATATGACTGACCGACGGACTCGATATCACTGACACCCTTCAACTGATCTGCTCCAACTGATCTGATCCAACTGATCCCTGATCCTCCCCACAAAGAGGCTTATATTGTCTCATGGCTCCTTCCCTAAAACTGTTCACGTGTTTGCCTTGTTGGGGGAGGGAGGAGGAGGAAGTGTGCAGAAAAAAATATCACTTCATCCATGCGCAATGGTTCTTGAAGGTTAGAGGGTGGGGGTGTGGGGGTGGTGTGGGCCAGGTACCCCTGGCATACACTGTCAGCTTATTCTCAGTGCACGTTCCTTCAGCACGTGTTTTTGACGTCGGGCGGAAATCGCCCTACTATCTCGTCATTTCTCGGCGTAGGCGGAATTTTCACGGGGCTTGGGGGGGAGGTGTGGGGGAGAGGTCCCGCGCTGCAGCGACACGTGTAACTGAATATCCGGCCTCTGGGTTGACCTGTTCTGGCTGTCTACATGTCCCACAACGTGTGTCAACTTGTAGGCGCTCGCGGGGAGGACAAAATCGTGGGGTGTGTCAGCGAGGTTTCTACTTCCAATATGCGTTACACATCAACGTTATTGAAAATAACGAAGAGTCCGTAATTTCAGGAAGATGTCTGGATAATCTGTAACCGGTGCATTCCGTAATTTTACGGACCCCTTTTTCTAACAGTGCAGGTAAAACATATGAAGTAGGTAAATCTATGTGCCCGCTGTGCTTGCTACGGATCATGCTCCGGGAAGCACAGTGCGGGCTGTCACCCAATGGGAAAAGTCAGGGATTTCATGTGACAGGGAATGTCAGGCAATTTTCACCTGGATCAGGGAAAATATAAATAATTGCTACTCTGCTAAATGTTTTTCTTGTGTGAATACAGGATGTTATAATTATAAGCATGTGCATTTTAAGATTTCAATTTTTAAGTAAGTGAACTGGCAATAATACTTTTTTGCTAAGTGGCATAGGGCCTGTATGTACAAAATAAAGTATTTACATACTTGTGATGGACATTCATGTGTATCGTGAGAAATATTGATGGGCTGTATCAAATATTGGCCACTTTTGCCTTGCCTAATCTGTTACAGTGTAATTTAATTCAACTTTACTNATTGATGGGCTGTATCAAATATTGGCCACTTTTGCCTTGCCTAATCTGTTACAGTGTAATTTAATTCAACTTTACTAATGGCATATTTTTTCTGTGAGTGTTGAAAACAGTGGCATTGGAATGTTTCACTATTTATGACAATAGATCAGGGANGATGGCATATTTTTTCTGTGAGTGTTGAAAACAGTGGCATTGGAATGTTTAACTATTTATGACAATAGATCAGGGATAAACTATAAGATACTGCCTGGAAATCAGGGAAAAGTCAGGGAATTCCAAAATGGAATTCCAGTGGACACCTGAGAATTGCACAAATTTTGCATGAATTCTCTTTCCTGTAGCTAGTTGACGGTCATAATTACTAAGACAGCCTGTGTGAATTATGGAGGCCAATTACTAACCTAGAGTTCATGGTTCAGCATAAATGTAAGATTGACGGGGAAATCATTATGTACCAGTATAAACAAAGATTCATGGGTGGATTATTTTGACTCCCAGAAAAATGCAGGAATTGTACGTAAATCACTGGAGAGAGATGTGAATCTAGGATTTGTGGGAGCCGAGCAAAACTAAACCAGTAAAAAACTTACCCTACAAACAGTATCCTTTGGAAAGAGATAATTTAGGCGTGTGTGTGTGTGTACATGTATATACTTCCTTTTAAAACGCCACAAATTCTGAGAATTTTTCTTTCTCCGTGCTACTAATGCTTTTTGCCACTTATACATGGCCTGCTCGTTTAATAAAAATTATTTTAATTATTGCCAGAAGTTTCTTCAAGCAGGAAAATATGAATAACGTTTCTGGTGCCATACGTTGAGCACATGGTTTTTAAGTGTACCGTACACACACTTTTCTTCAGATGGGTGAAGTATGTCAACCACCTGGAGAAGCTGACAGCAGAAGACTGGGAGAGGGAAGTGCATGGAGCTGCTGACATACCTCCATACATATCCTCTCCCTGGACCCGGAGTTGGACAGCGCCGATGAATATGATCCTGGCAGTGCCACTGAGTGAGGTACAGTAAGCGCTGGCTGGCCAGCGGCGGTGAGGTTTGTAACATCAGATAAAGGTGTTGGTTACAGTATACCGTATTCTTTTATTATGAAGGTGCCAGTTTATTATTCACCCATGTTTGTTATTTGTCTGATTTTTTTGTTGTACGTATTGCCTCGCTTTGAAATAAATTTAATTGTCTTTTTCTTACATAATAGAAACAGCTAATGTTGAAATGTGATTGAATGTTATGATAAGCTAATGAATATTGAGTTACTTGTTAACATAAACGTAATTACAGCATGTGTTTGGAACCTTGTTAAAATATCATTGTAATGATAATTTTTACATCTTAGAAATTAAGTTGTATATTAATGTGTCATTTTCAGAAGTGTGCGACTCGTACAGTTGATAAAGTAACTTGCCTTTTAGTATTACTTTTATAATGCTCCCTTTTATTAGCAATCTTCAGTAGTTTGTGAGCATTTATTTATTTTACATTAATAACTAAAAATTCCTTACAGCTTTGCGTGTGCATACACAATTAATTGTAAGTATACTAATTATACTTAAAATAGTTTTTTTTCATTTAAGTTTTTAGTTTTTCTACAGTAGTTACAGTGAAGGGACCAAAAAAATTAAGACATTCCATGAGTTTCACTTATAAAAATTATTTCTTGATGTCTTTGGGTGTTTGACAGAATGTAAATGTCGCACCCATTTGAACTACAAGAGACACTGTAAATGTGGCCATTACTTGACCACAGTATTTCAATACACTACAAATGTTAGACATGAATGTTTTATTTTCATTATTTTTACCATCCGGAATGTCCGGAATGTAGTGGGTGCCAGTTACAAGGCTGTTATGCCCTTCTGTGACCACTTCAGTTTACAGCATAAAGAATCGATTTTTTTTGGTTATTGGATATTAACACAGTGTAACTGTGTCAGAAAAAATAAGTACATAAAAACTTGCATCTGTTAATATTTATATTTTTAGTATCTTTTTTTTTTTTTTTTGTATTTGTAATATATATAAATGTATGTACATTTTATATGTGCATATAAAATAACTTAAAATTCTCATATTAAAATGTACCCATCCATGCGCACATATATGTACTTATAATATGGTATGTATGAGAATATTATGTAATATGCTGTATATATAATGTAATATATAGAATGTAATATGAAGAATATATATGGGTGTACACATTTCTTGTATGTGTAACGCAATTATTGTGTAATTAGTTATATTTGCTCGTTATTGAGGATTCAAAACATTTTGCCAGTGATAGAATGTATACATTGATTTTGACAGGTGGCAATCACATGGCAGTCACATGGCACCCACATGGCAAGGTTTGTTTACATGTGGCGGAAGGATACATAATGGACATGAAAGTAGAAGTTCAGCAGGGCTTTCAAAAGTGCTATTTTTATCGTGAACCACCCTAACACTTTTTGTTCGATGTTAAGTTATGGAACTACTTCCCATCCATCATTACCAACTTTACTGGGCGCATGTTGAAATATATGCGGGCAGGGGTAGTGACTTTTTTCTAAGGTTGATATCAAAAGTGCTCACTTTATCGTGAACAGCCTTTACGCATGTGTTTCCCGTAAATGGTATATGGGGTAGAGGGCGCATGCCAAATGCACAGTAACCACTCTCCGTTTTACAAGATTGGACTTGGTTTTATTTACCAGTAGCGTTATTAAAACAAAAGTAGGTGACATTTAAGGTTAGAAAACAGTTTATGTAATTATGTGCTTTGGAACGTTTTCACACTTCTCCTAAACTAGTTTTGATGTGACTATACTCACGTTTGTC
Organism: Clitarchus hookeri; assembly: GCA_002778355.1. NCBI lineage: Eukaryota > Metazoa > Arthropoda > Insecta > Phasmatodea > Phasmatidae > Clitarchus > Clitarchus hookeri. The sequence goes on along the minus strand of NQII01005199.1, from coordinate 53,770 downwards.
AAAAACAATCATATAAAGGGTGGCATGTTGAAAAACTAAACTCAAACAAACACGTTTTTCACTTTTGACTATGTGATTCTGATAGTTATATTGACGACGGCGTGGGTTAGTCAACTTTTCCCTCTCCAAAGGGACTTAACTGTCATTCCTGGCAAACGCTAGGTGTGTGAGGAGAGGAGAGGGGATGCAGTGTTATCGGAAACGGGGACTGCCCCGAGGTAACTCGCCGGTCGTCGTGAACCTCCTCCGCGTTTCACTTAGATGAAAATTTATATTCGGGTCGCCCAGGGCTCTAACCCGGATAACCGTGTATGAGGCCGGCGTGTTGGTCGCATAGCCACCGAGGCTCTTCCATTTATGGCCTAACGAAAATTCTCACATCAACACAGACATTATATTTCAGTGGGGGGTTTCAATTCGTATGTCGTGCGACATCTTCCATGACTGTATCTGATCATGTTACCTCTTGAAGTCCTGAAAAATGCATAGTATCGTCTTTCTCTGGTAACACGTGTTTTATACGCACTTAAAACACAATAAAACCATTTCACAATCCACCTAGCCCAAGTTGCAATAGTTTATACAAACGCATCCTGAGCATTGGATAGGTCCAGCAATGTCACTGGCCAACCAAGGTCAATCTAACTCACTCCTTTAGAATTTTGTTCGTGGAGTTGGAAATATATGAAGACCGACGTATTCACTACCATATTAGAGATGAGGAAGGCATGACTCACTGACACTTTAAAAGCCTGTAGTCATCTAAAATAAATGGGGGAACAAGCTGAGGTTAGCGGTATTTCACCTGCAAGGAAAATGAAAAGTGCAACGAATATAAAGAACTCCACGATTTAATTAATAACTAGCGGGCAGGTGCGTCTTTGGTATTTTTCTTGGAAGTTTGGTGCTTTATATTTCAGTCTGTTATGGGAATCACCATTAATTTGCATGTATCCATACTTGGAATTGTGAAAACTGCACGTTAGCAAGACATGCTATATTGATCATGAAATGTACTCTGTTCCAAAAGAATAGTCCCGTAGATAAATCGGAAGATAATAACTAATGTGTGTAAAAATTAAAAAGTATTTTGACACATAATTCTCGATTGAGGTCCACTGGGTAAGCGATGCATCAGAAAGCGATATGCATCAAAAGAAACCATGTGGTACGAGTAGTTAAAAAAGGCAGACGAATTTAACTAATGAGCTACTCTTCTGCGAAATGTGTTCTGTGCATCGTGCGAGGCTGAAACACAATGAGTTTTAGCTATGTACGTGTAGATGTATCAGAATTTCCATGAAAGACGAGCAGAACAGGTTGGTAATACACAAAAAGTTAGGTAAGCGGAAAACAAGTGGTATTTCAAAACCAGACGATTTTGGTAAGTGTATATACAAAAAGTATAATATATGACATAGTAAAGGATGGGAACGGCAGGAAAAGATATGAGTAAACGCAATTGGCATATGTTGATACTAAATTACCCAAACAACTCATTCCAGGAAGCCTCGCGGATATTATGACGTCACATATATCCTCCCTGATTTTAAAATGATTCGCTAATTTTGTCCCAAATAATAAACGCATGCTTCAAAAATTTCCTAAATGCCCAACAATTATGCTTAGTACATGATTCTTAGGAGTATATATGGTGCATAAAAGTTGCTGAGTTAAGTATGTCTACTATTTTTGTGCGGAGAGCTTTTAGACAGAAAGAGCTACAGTACTCTTGCCATATAGCATATCAGAGCAAGTGCTGGATTGCTTATGACTGAAGCTTTCGTTTCCCAGTTGCAAGCAGTTAGCTTGTGGGTAGGATTTTTTCCTAGTTTTAACCTTACCTATGTAATTTTAAATTAACTTATTTAACGGCAGGTCCAGCGTTATTCTCAAGCATTTGACATAAGGATTATACTTAGAAACCTGGTTTTTCAACTCACCTTTGAAACGCAGTTTCTTAGGTGAGCTATATATTTGTTTTCTTACCTAGTAGTTCAAAGAAAATATAAAGTGTGTATCTCCAGATACCGTATATTTATTGTGCTAACGAGGAATTAGCCTTCTAGGAATGCTATAGCCAGTACCGGGATAAATTACATGAATGCGGATAATGTTTATGGGAAGAATATATAATTGAAGCTTTTTTTTAATGGGAAGAAGTAGTTGATTATATTAAGCATGACTGTAACCTAGTTTTAATTTTTTCCGGCGATAATTTTTCTGTCTTTACAGTTTCCTTGTTTATATATATATATATATACAGAGAGAGAGAGAGAGAGAGAAGAGTTTCCTGATGACGTTGCAAAACAATGCAATATTAAAGGCACTACCAATGCACGTTGTTATTTCTTTTGTAATACCAGCGCCATTACATACATGTTAAAAAAAACAGTTACGTAAATGGTTTAACGACGAAACAACTCAAGCTTTATCAGATTTAACATATGGAAGACTACAAAGTTTTTTTTACTACATAAAAACACACTGAGAATGTGTTAAGCAAAATAATCTCAGCCTTATTTAATAAATCAGAACACGGCCAGCATATACGAGTATNATAAAAACACACTGAGAATGTGTTAAGCAAAATAATCTCAGCCTTATTTAATAAATCAGAACACGGCCAGCATATACGAGTATGATATAAACGTTTAAGTACTTAGCTTTATTTTCTCTCTTTTACATCGTGTTAACTTCAGTAACGGATAGGTTTTACTCTTCTGCCTCGTTTTGGAATCTGGGTACCAATGATTAGTCTTTTATCAAAAACTATGACAAACTGAGTTGACTTTGGAGTCGGGTGTAAAACTTTCTCTTTCTTTCCTCTGGATTTGTATTCCTCCTAACTAGTTTTCAAATGGACGACATCGTTACCGTTTTCAGCAGTTTTGGGTGACATTTCGTCTTTATCAAGTTTATTTGGATGTGATACAAACGTTCTGGTTACAGAATTCTTGTCTATGAAGAAAATAAATGTACAGTAGATGTTATAAAGTGTGTTTTTAATTTAAGCATGCAGGTAGGTACAATATTATGTTCTAAACATTTTTCCACAGGTTATTTCCAGATAATTTTGTAATGTCGTCTTCTAAACCGTTGTAATTAAAACTGTCAAAAAATTACAATAATAAATTTTTCATACGCAAAATCTCGTACTAAAGCTCGGTTCGCATTCTGAGTTGAGAGAAAAAAAAGTAAATATGTAGTCAGATGCATGCTGCTAATCGCTACTAATTCAAAAATTGGAAATTTCACATTGTAGGCCTACTTGGGTACTTGTCATTTGTCGACAGCTAGTGCAAATATTGCATGTCTAAGGGTTGTGTCAAGTCATTTGAAACATAGTTAAAATGACCAAGAGGACAGTAAACCTCCCTCTTGTCAAGAAATCTTTCACCCGTGGAGAAAAAACTTCCAACGTTAGAATCCAACCTCTTTTTAATTGTACTTACGCTTATTTTAAAAACCCCTTTGATTATTTAAGTCCGTAAATTATAACTCTATGACTGAGTTTTGTGTTGTACATGATTCGCCTAACAGTACTCATTTTAGTAAATCGCGTATCTTTTTATCTCGTGTTTCTCGCGTGCAAGCGCTATTTCAAAGTAAAATTATGTTGTATATTTTTATATTTTTTCTCTTGTGTAAAATATTTAATGCGTTAGTTTCCTTTCCGTAGGAGTTTTGAGATACAATATTCAACGCTCTCCGTAGCTATCATTTTCATGTAATATGTGTCGTTCCAATTGTCACGTGTAACCGAACAGTGTAATATATGTGTAAGCAGTGTAGCTGAAACCATGGGAAGTTGTAACTAAAATGTGCGAAGGTACGCTTCGCCCCAACACTTGTACGTGTAGTGTCCCATCAAGCTGACGTCATGCGCACAACCGGATGACTTGCGGCGGTCGGATTGTTTCACTTTGTCTCCTCGCGCCATGCGATGTCTCCATATGTAACTCCACCTAATGTCGCGTGAATCGTTTCCAGCAGTGAGTAATCAACTGCCAAAATAACCTACGCTTTTATTTCAGTTATAAAAAACCGCCTGCACGTTCATAAGCGAAGAAACACGGCCCACACACGTGAACTGAGACAGACTGTATTAATCACCGCCGTGCTCAGAACACTGAGGCTCGAGTATAACTCATTTAACACTTGCCTGAATTAATATATTGCGCACTCGAAGGTAAAAATGTTATCTGCCACATCGGTATTATCGAACGGCGTCTCAAATTCTGAATTGCATCATTTTCCAAATTTATTGTGGGGTTTTTTTCCGGCACTTTTTCGTGTATCAATGTATGTCGTTGCCGCCAACGAATTACACACCTAACAATTTTCAAACATATTATTAATTATGTCTTCTCGAATCACTTCCCACATCTGTTCAAGTTAATTTAGCAATATTTAAGGTTGCATGGAAAAGGGAAAAAAACTTGCGTATTCATCTGTCAAATAGAGAAGTCATGGTTTCGATCCACAGTTGTCATGGCCTTGGAATCTTTAAATTAAATTAGGTCAGTATGTTAGCCGATAACTTTAAAACATGGCATGTGAATTGGTAATGTCCAAGGGGCCCCCCAAATTTAATAAATAAATAAACTAATTAAGCGAAATCTCCCCCTTCCTTCCAACACGCAGTGTTAGTCATTTATCTTGTGTTTTGTTAGGTGAATATTCTCGTCGGCGTTTCTAATCTTCTTTGCGTTTACCACACACTGAAACTCAGCTAGAGATAATCGCGTAGATCATTTTATAAATATTATATGCGTGAATCTCTAAAGAAAAATTATTCTTGGTTAACGTATTTTACAATCATGTACTGTACTTCTCTTCGAAATGATTATACGTGCATTGGAATGTAACCAAGCAGTCTTCAATTTGCTAACTACTTATCTTTTAAAATCCTTCGTTCATTTTTACTTGATGTCCCGTCGTTCGGGCCACATCAACGGCCTTCTGTTCGAGTCCTGGTGTGATGCGCGCATTGGAATGTAACCAAGCAGTCTTCAATTTGCTAACTACTTATCTTTTAAAATCCTTCGTTCATTTTTACTTGAGTTCCCGTCGTTCGGGCCACATCAACGGCCTTCTGTTCGAGTCCTGGTGTGATGCGCGCATTGGAATGTAACCAAGCAGTCTTCAATTTGCTAACTACTTATCTTTTAAAATCCTTCGTTCATTTTTACTTGATGTCCCGTCGTTCGGGCCACATCAACGGCCTTCTGTTCGAGTCCTGGTGTGATGCGCGTCTCACAGAACAGAGACGGAACATGTTGTCACCCCTTCTGCTCTTCGCTTCCCAGGTGCTCTTTGGCGATCGCCATTGTTTCCTGTTCCCATGTCTAGAAAATGCGTAGTGTCAGCTTCCGGTGTTCTCAAAAATGTTATGGCCAATGGAAAGTAATTCTTTAAGTTGGCTCAGTTAACACTTATTCCAAAAAGAGTACATATTTTGCAATGAAATCTGTAAAATAATTTTTTCTCCACAAATTCACTGAGGATTTTTTTTTTTTTACTATTAATGTATCGACCAGAACACATTTCTTTATGACATCATGCCAATTGTGTGGAACGGAGCACCGAACCAAAACCACGCCTATATATTCTTTATTAATTCAACATTTAAATTTAACTCGGGTTTCTTAACACCTGTGTACCTTACACCCATCAAATTAATACACCAAATAAAATTTGGCCATTTAATATTTTAATATGACTGAAAAGGTGTCACACTGTCAAACATTTTTCTTGGAAGATTCTATTACGATATTTATTGAAGCGCATGTCTCAGTGCGTTATGCAGCTGTTACCATACGATTAAATACAGGAGGGAGTGATAGAATTATATTATTTATCACTTTCAAAGTGAATTTTTAATTTCTTTTATAAGACATACTAGGTGAGGTATGAAACTTAAGGCCTCCGGTTTTTATACTGGTATTGTGCGATGTGTACTTCCAGAATCGTTTATGTGCAGCCAAATTTTATCTCCATAACCCCATTTCGTCTCCAGCTATTGTTCGTAATTTCAAATTTTGCTGAGTTGGGAATGACAGGTTTTTGTTGTGGACGATTCTAATTGGATGAAATTGTCAATCATAAAAAAATTAGAACTTGTGCAATATACAAAATGTTTGATAGTAACTGGAGCTATAAAACTGTGACAGACAAACATGGCGATGCTAATGTCGTTTCGGTAACATCGCACCTTCCAACTTTACTCCGGCAAACTTTGCAGCCCCTTCAGCGATCTTGACCAAGGATGTCGTTAAATACAAGATTAGTGAAGCCACTCAGTGATTTGTTACAGAGAGCTCAAGTTGAAGTCGAGCTTTTACACTACACTGTTACGCTGAAGGCGGCAGCGCGGCAGAACCCACAAGGTCTAATGGACTCCGAATTAGTTGGGCAACGACTCGGTGCTCAAAAACTGAGTCACGCAGGAGGATTAACACGAACCATCACCTGTCAGTTCTGATCACCCCCACGGGCATGACGGCTCGGCGTGCATGACCAGCAATGACCTTACGGTGGAGTAACAGAACCGGTCCCTCACACAGATGTAAGGAAAGCCGCTGGCATGCGCACATGGCATGAAGCTGAACCTACGAAGTAACGGTATCCCTATTTGCGATTCAGCAGTTAACATATGAGACACGTCAGGAACGAAAACTAGCGAACTCAGGTGTACGACACCGAGGAAACATTTTGCGATAAACTTTGAAAGCAGTTCTCATTAAAAATCACTGACCCGTTAATTGCACTTATTATATGAATACATGAAAATAAGATGAGGAAAAATAACAGTGAAAATTTATCTATTCTAATGATCCATTTTCACTGATGCCAGGTGAAATCTACTATTCAAGGTCAATGACAGTTTGTGTTCTTCAACATTTCGCCATTCTGAAAATGAGATGCGACAAGCTCATTAGAGATTTAAATGTCAATAACTTAAATTACTGGTTGAAGTAAACTGATAAAGTATTTTTTCCGTTATAAATAAAAATACACTTAATTTACCGAAAATGTTTCAACAGCTCCCATATTACACGTATACGTGGAAAGAATGCATCCACTGACCCTTGAATAACCATGGATATGAGTGCCTTTTTTAGGTTAGTTGACTTTGTAACCCACCAATCTGCCTGTTACATTTGTGGTATAAAATTGGAGGCGTTAAATACACCCTCTAAAAAATTTATGTTTAAACAAACCTAGCTGCAAAACCTAACTACAGTGACCTACTGTGATTAATATCTCACTAGTCAAATAANTTTATGTTTAAACAAACCTAGCTGCAAAACCTAACTACAGTGACCTACTGTGATTAATATCTCACTAGTCAAATAAATGTCGATCTGTACGTCATTTCAGTTAAAAAAAAGAAGTGAACTCGTGTGTTTTAAAGACTCGTTAGGGTGTAGAGTAGTCTTAAAAGTGATAATAAACGAAATACGAGCCGTTTTAGTGGAGTCGTAGACTAGTAATTGTGTTCCAGAGACATTTGACGTGAGTGTCCTCGCCCNTTTATGTTTAAACAAACCTAGCTGCAAAACCTAACTACAGTGACCTACTGTGATTAATATCTCACTAGTCAAATAAGTGTCGATCTGTACGTCATTTCAGTTAAAAAAAAGAAGTGAACTCGTGTGTTTTAAAGACTCGTTAGGGTGTAGAGTAGTCTTAAAAGTGATAATAAACTNTCGTTAGGGTGTAGAGTAGTCTTAAAAGTGATAATAAACGAAATACGAGCCGTTTTAGTGGAGTCGTAGACTAGTAATTGTGTTCCAGAGACATTTGACGTGAGTGTCCTCGCCCCGCCATATTTAATAAACTGACAGGCTATCTTTCACCTCTCATCGTAACTAATCAATCAGCGCCTTGTACATTTATTCTCACAAGGTGCTTTGGAATTTCATTTATTTTAATCATTCCCGTAACTTCATGATGCAAAGAAGCTAATGAACTTTTCGTGTTAACTCGCATAAAAATATTACAACATTAAAAGCAAAGTGAATTTAAGATATTTCAATGCGCGATTAGAAAAGAAAACTCATCTGCAAACAAGAATTGCTATACGTCACGTCTACACCTCAAGGAAAAAACCCGTTTCTTAATATTTCAAAATTTTCAAATATTTCAACTAATTGGGCAAATAAATTTTTGATGAATAAAATTTTTCGCGATTTAAAGGATTTTCCTATAATTATGAGATAACTACCAATCAAATTTATTGTCATNTTTCTTAATATTTCAAAATTTTCAAATATTTCAACTAATTGGGCAAATAAATTTTTGATGAATAAAATTTTTCGCGATTTAAAGGATTTTCCTATAATTATGAGATAACTACCCATCAAATTTATTGTCATGTGGCGATAAACAAGACCTTCAGCACATACTCTAAAAATTTGCTCGTGTATACCCTTAAATGTGATAAATAATTTCTTTATCTAACATTTGCTGTAAGCTGGACGTATTTCGAAAGGGAAAAATCTGCCCAAATTTCCTGACACATTAACTGCACGGGTATTTGTTAGGTGAAGGCAACTCAGGTATGTAAAATTGTTTCCAGTGCCGTGATGACCTCGGAAAAGTTTATGATTACTTACGAAGGACTGGAAGTTAGACATACTAGAAATGGCGAGAAAGTTAGCTGTCCCTAACCATGTTTTTTATAACCTTCATAGAATATATTTAATGTAATGTTTTCACAGTATTGTAGGAATTTGTTTCAGTCGTGTTAATTTCTTTGCATCTTTATATAACTGCAGATATATAAAATCGTAATATAGCAAATNGGAATTTGTTTCAGTCGTGTTAATTTCTTTGCATCTTTATATAACTGCAGATATATAAAATCGTAATATAGCAAATATAAGAATCGCAAAACCTGTTTCCATAAGGACGGGAAGTTAGACAAGCAAGAGATAGCGAGAAAATTGGCTGTCCTAACCAGGTATTTCATCAACTACAGAGAATATATTTAATGTAATATTTTTACAAAATTATAGGAATATGTTTTAGTCGTGTTAATTTCCTGCCATCTTCTAAATAACTGCAGATTTAAAAAAAAATGTACTACAGAAAATCTAAAAATCACAAAACCACTATTCATTATATATAGTATGGCAACAAAATGTTAAACACCACATGACCTGCTAAAGTTGAACAATTGCTTTCAATTTTGTGCATTATTAAATAGGATAGATCAATAAATAAGAAATGGCCTACGTTAAATGAAATTAACCAGATTGATACAGTTAAACCTGAATGTACTTGAAAGTGATGCGAAAGAATAAAAAACATTGTTAAAAATTATTTATATTTTTTATTGTGAGTTGACAGTTCGAAACCTGTGACAGGAGTCTCAGGAATCAGTGCACTGATTAAGTCGTAACACCCCTGGCGCAACTAGGCAAAGTGATTATGCGATGATTTGCCATCGCCTTCCGCATGAAGCAAGATGCCCAAATCACTTTAAAAATTCCAAGGGTCAATGGTAGAAATCGAACACACTTCCTTCCGAGTGAGAGATACTGCACCACGGAGGTGAAACCCAATATTATTGTGTCACTTTCCTAAAATCACAGCTATAGTTGATAAATCGAACGTGTTTTGAGAATATTTAGGTTCTGTTTCGTTAGCCTATTTGGAAAAACATTATTTTTATGACAGTGGTTATATCAAGGGTCTTGGAAGGTCCGAGTGTCAACGGAGTTCTTCAAGCGTCTGGGCAGGTCGCGGGTGCTGGAGGAGATGATGTCTCAGCTGTTTCCATAAATGCTGAAATGGGGATAGGTCCGATGATCTCGCAGGCCAAGTTATGCTGTCTGCGCCTCGTATAGCGTGTTGCACGATGACCGCGGTATGTGGACGAGCATTATCGTGCTGCAGAACGGCCTCAGCAGCACTCCGTACAAATGGCAGGAAATTTGGATGCACGACCTCGGTAGCATATTGATGGCGTGAGAGAGTGCACTGCACAAACATAAGTCTTGTTCTTGAGTCTAAACTAATTGTAGCTGAAACCATGACTCCTGATGTATGAGCCATATGGCGTACATGAATAAATATCTGATGATGACACTTCTGCGGCGCTATCTACGGATACGACCATCGTTAACACATAGAGAACGTGATTGGTTGAAAATTATTACCACTCCTGAAGTTCTATGCAGTATTGCAAACGTGTCGTATGATGGCGAGGAGCCAAGAGCAGTCGACGCAGAGAACGCCGTGCCTATAGTCCACCTTCGGTGAGTGACCAGCGTATAGTCTTCTGGAACTGTGCATATTGTAGTGAAGGTATCGCAAGTGCCACAATCTGTGATAATGTTGCAGTAGGACAAGCTGCTGCANGGAATTTGTTTCAGTCGTGTTAATTTCTTTGCATCTTTATATAACTGCAGATATATAAAATCGTAATATAGCAAATCTAAGAATCGCAAAACCTGTTTCCATAAGGACGGGAAGTTAGACAAGCAAGAGATAGCGAGAAAGTTGGCTGTCCTAACCAGGTATTTCATCAACTACAGAGAATATATTTAATGTAATATTTTTACAAAATTATAGGAATATGTTTTAGTCGTGTTAATTTCCTGCCATCTTCTAAATAACTGCAGATTTAAAAAAAAATGTACTACAGAAAATCTAAAAATCACAAAACCACTATTCATTATATATAGTATGGCAACAAAATGTTAAACACCACATGACCTGCTAAAGTTGAACAATTGCTTTCAATTTTGTGCATTATTAAATAGGATAGATCAATAAATAAGAAATGGCCTACGTTAAATGAAATTAACCAGATTGATACAGTTAAACCTGAATGTACTTGAAAGTGATGCGAAAGAATAAAAAACATTGTTAAAAATTATTTATATTTTTTATTGTGAGTTGACAGTTCGAAACCTGTGACAGGAGTCTCAGGAATCAGTGCACTGATTAAGTCGTAACACCCCTGGCGCAACTAGGCAAAGTGATTATGCGATGATTTGCCATCGCCTTCCGCATGAAGCAAGATGCCCAAATCACTTTAAAAATTCCAAGGGTCAATGGTGGAAATCGAACACACTTCCTTCCGAGTGAGAGATACTGCACCACGGAGGTGAAACCCAATATTATTGTGTCACTTTCCTAAAATCACAGATATAGTTGATAAATCGAACGTGTTTTGAGAATATTTAGGTTCTGTTTCGTTAGCCTATTTGGAAAAACATTATTTTTATGACAGTGGTTATATCAAGGGTCTTGGAAGGTCCGAGTGTCAACGGAGTTCTTCAAGCGTCTGGGCAGGTCGCGGGTGCTGGAGGAGATGATGTCTCAGCTGTTTCCATAAATGCTGAAATGGGGATAGGTCCGATGATCTCGCAGGCCAAGTTATGCTGTCTGCGCCTCGTATAGCGTGTTGCACGATGACCGCGGTATGTGGACGAGCATTATCGTGCTGCAGAACGGCCTCAGCAGCACTTCGTACAAATGCCAGGAAATTTGGATGCACGACCTCGGTAGCATATTGATGGCCTGAGAGAGTGCACTGCACAAACACAAGTCTTGTTCTTGAGTCTAAACTAATTGTAGCTGAAACCATGACTCCTGATGTATGAGCCATATGGCGTACATGAATAAATATCTGATGATGACACTTCTACGGCGCTATCTACGGATACGACCATCGTTAACACATAGAGAACGTGATTGGTTGAAAATTATAACCACTCCTGAAGTTCTATGCAGTATTGCAAACGTGTCGTATGATGGCGAGGAGCCAAGAGCAGTCCACGCAGAGAACGCCGTGCCTATAGTCCACCTTTTGTGAGTGACCAGCTTATAGTCTTCTGAAACTGTGCATATTGTAGTGAAGGTATCGCAAGTGCCACAATCTGTGATAATGTTGCAGTAGGACAAGCTGCTGCACTTTGCATACTACTGTCCTCACGTTCTGCAGTTCGACGTTTCGAGCAAGAACCTTGCCAACGTGATACACGACCTTCGCGTGTGCACTCCCCAAGACAAGTTGTGCAGTGCTCGCAGCACGACCCATGAGTTATTTCACGTTATTAACACTTGCTTAACATTTATTTTTACATGCAAATACGCTTTGCATCACCCCTAGGTTTCGCACAAACAGCTATATACGGTTTGAGGTAATTGAGTGTCCGCCATTTCGTCTGAGCTCGTGGATAAGGGTCAGTGGGACTATAGGACAACCATAATTGGAGGTCTGTTACAAACAGGGCTCTTGGAATTTTACCAATTAGTAATTTTACTAGAGAAAATTTGTACTGTTATAAACGTTTGTATAATTACAAACACAAACTCAGTAAAAGATACAAAAATTTTACATGATACCAAAATGTGTTTTTCTTGCTCATATATATATATATATATATATATAGAGAGAGAGAGAGAGAGATAGAGAGAAATAGAGAGAAAAAAAACAAGGAGTTAATTAGCACTAAAAATATTTTTCGGGCAACCCTGGGTTTTTCTTGTTAGAGTACAAAACATTTTTAGTTACTGCACAAACTCATGAGTAATAGTACACATTGTCTGGAAAAATTCACATTGGAGAACCCCTCTCCGGTTTCCTTTTAAGACCCCATTCCACCCCAGGGTCATAGCCCCTATTTGCACAAGGGATGTTAACACAGAAACGTTCTAAGTTTCTAAGCATCTAGATGGTGAGCTCTTTATTGAGATTGCTCAGGCGTTGCCCTCCAGGGTTTGAAACAGTTATAGTAAATCTAGTAAGTTAGATAAACAAATTCTGTCACTTCGAGCTTACGCAGGACATTGGCAAGTTTTGTTCAGCGTGTACTGTGGAATGTCTGCGTCAATGGTTGGCTTGCCTGCATGAGCTTGCGGAAGGTCGCGCTTCAGTCGGTGGACGGCATTACAATGGCGACGCCGCAGAAGAAGGCACAGTGCGTAATTTGGTTAATCGAAATGTAATCCGTTGTTACTGTTAAACGCAATTTTCGACGTGAGTATAATGGTAACGCACCTACGGACAAGACACTTCACCATTGGTTACGGCAATTCAAGGAAACGGGTAGTGTGTTAATAGGGAAGTCACCCGGGAGGCCGCCAACGTCAGACGACAACGTGGAAAGAATTCGAGCATCCTGTACGCGTAGCCCAAAAGCGTCATTAGCACGCCGTAGTTCACAGTCTGGAATTCCGAAGTCGACTGTTCATAAAGTGGTTCATAAAAGGCTTCGCTTGTACGTCCATAAATTACAGCTTTTGCATGAACTGAAACCTATGGACAAACCAGCAAGAGTCGAGTTCACTGTCTGCATGCTGAACCGGATTGACGGAGACGAGGATTTCATTAAATATGTTATGTTTACCGATGAAGCGACATTTCATACTAGTGGGTCAATGAATCGTCATAACTGCCGCATCTGGAGGTCAGAGCTACAACGTGAAGTTATTGAACATCAGTGTGACTCACCGAAATTTAATGTTTGGTGCCGTTTGATGTACGACCGTGATGTGGGACCGTTTATCTTCGCCGAAAAATCAATTACTGGTGATATTTATTGTGACATGTTAAAACTCTTTCGGTTTCCGTAATTGGACGAGATTGAAGCACAAAAGGGTTTTGTTGTTTTTTTCCAACAAGATGGAGTTCCACTCCATTACAGTAATCGTGTCCGAGCTGCGCCAGCCACTCGATTTCCAAACAGGTGGATTGCTAGAGGCGGGCTGATCGCGTGGCCACCGCGAAGCCCAGACATTACCCCATGGAATTGTTTCTGTGGAGACACGCATGGCGTACGCAGAGAAGATACGTAACGTTTACCACCTGCCTCAAAGGATTATCACTGCAATCGGAGCCATTCAACCCGACATGCTGGGACGAACGTGGGAGGAGTTCCGAGTATCGTTTGAACGTGTGCAGGGCCACAAATGGGGCACACATCGAAGTTTACTAAACACCACATAAACTTGAAGGCATTACCTATATTTAATATTGTCGTTTCAGTAATGTGTTGTTTTCTTCATTCCGAATATTCATTGTGTAACCCAGGATTTATTTTATAAACAGTCTGTATAACAGCTACGTAACATTCTTAACAGCTTCACAACGTTAGTATGAATATCGTGTGATTATGAGAAATCCGGTGAAAAAGCACACTAAACGACGAAGCGTCCCTTTTTAGCCTATTTTCCGAAGGAAAGGAAGGCTAATGAGATCACTTTCCTGTCTGCAAACTGTGTTTATGTGTGAGTATGTGTGTGGCTGTGTGTGCGAATGAGTGTATGTGCGTGTGTGTGACCCCTTTCAATTTTTTAACCCTTAAACCAATTTTTACCAAACTCGGTACATATATAGTACTACGTAAGGACACTTAACTTTTAAAGTTTTAGACCACGATAAGCACATACTTTAAAAATTAAGGACATTTTAAAATTTAGGGTAATGTGTCATATTTCGGAAACCATTTAACCGATTTAAATATACTTTTGTATGCTGACAGCGAAAGGCGTATACGTTGAAGTCAGGCGTAATTATTGTTGCCGACCCGCTATTTTCGAAGATAGCATCATATAAAAAATAAAGGTTTTATGTTATATTTAAAAAAGTACTTTACCAATTTTCGCCAAACTTGGCACGTAAGAAATACTAAGTTAGGCCATGCAAATAAAGCATTAAACTTTATTAGGCACTTAATTTCATAATAACGGCCGTATAAATATTTTTGTTTTATTTGGTATAACTATCATAATATTTAATCAATTTCAACCAAATTTTGTATGCTAACAGTGTCAACAACTAGTATAAAAGCAAAAAACCAACCACTTTGGTCTGCCATTTTGTAAGGTAGCATTACAGGAATTAATAAAATTACTGTGTGATATCTTAGGAAACAATTGACATATTCCTACCAAATTTGGCAAACATGTAGTACTGTGGCAGTTAATATGTACAAAATATGATTCAAGTATGTCAAATACTTATTTTCAAAGTGGCGGTCATCTAGCTAGTTTAGCATAGTATGCTATATTTTTTATACCATTTAATCAATTCAACTTAATTTTGTATACTGGGAGTATACACTGAAGAACCAAAAAAGCTGGTACACCTGCCTAATATCGTGTAAGCCCCCCACCCCTCGGGCAAGCAGAAGTGCCGCAAGACGACGTGGCATGGACTCGACTAATGACTGAAGGTATACAGGAGGCAAATACACACCATGAATCCTGCAGGAGAGTCCACAAATCCAATCTATGCCAATCTGAGAAAGGGTTGCACCTCTGTCAAGTTTAATGATTCTCGTCAGTCGTCGTTGTCCCGTTCTTTCACGGTCTTTTTCTGGCCGCAGCATTGTCGAAGATTTGATGTTTTACCGGATTCCCGATATTCATGGTACACTCGTGAAATGGTCGTATGCGAACATCCAAATGTTATCGCTACCTCGGAGATGCTATGTCCCATCTGTCGTGCGCCGACTATAACACCACGTTCAAACTCACATAATCTTGATAACCTGCCATTGTAGCAGCAGTAACCGATCTAGCTGCCGACCGCATCGCGTTACTCTGATTGGTTCCATACCTCTGTTATTTGCATACGAAGGCCTATACCAGTTTTTTTCGGTTCTTCAGTGTATATATCAAAAATGCCAGATGTGTCTACATGGAGTTTCTATCGTCCCCTATTTTTTTTAATAGTGCCACACGAATATATAAAGTTTTTATGTCATATCTCGGGAAGAAATTGATCGATTCTTAACAAATATACCAAACAAGTAGTGCTGGCAATAGATGATGTTATTTTATGTGTTTTAGGTATGTCAGACACTTTATTATCAAAATTGTGTCCATGTAGCTCTTTAAGTTTTGTCTGCTATGAAGTCGAAACCGTGCAATTCATTACAATGAAACCTTTTATGCTAGATGTACATATTACGACCATGAAATGTGTCCACAAAATTTTCAAATTTAAGGTGGTACCAACTTGGTTATAGACGGTGGATTTCTGTGTACAAATATAGAGATGTTGTCGTAGGATTCTGCTAACATTTCTGGAGGAGATCGGATCTCATGTCTCTATTTTCCCGAGAAAAAAAACCTTAGAAACTGATATTGCTATTGTTTGTTAGAGAATTGTATTCTGAGGGTGAATAACATTTTCCTGTGATAGCTGTTAAGACTCCTACACGGCATCGCTAACTTTCATCTGGTTCTTCAAGTCACTTTAAGTGTTGGTGTTCAGTGTATTTCCCCTTACAAGTTTTGCGTATATTGAATTAGCATATTATCAGATAAATATGACTATACGTTTTTGCGGTCATTATCAGGTACATTGTCTGGGCTTTCGATTATGAGCAGTGTCTACTGTAAATGACAGGGTTTACCAACGCTTCTGCGTACATTTCAGGACATGTCACCAAGGTTGAAAAGTGCATGCCTGCTTAAATGCATGTTGAAACGTCGGACAACTTTACCACTTCGACGCGGTACATACTCCAAAGCCAATACAACGTATATTTGCAGGTAACCGTTAACGGAAGTGGAAAGACTTTTTTTGGCAATGTTTTATGACTGCAAAATAACACCAGTAGTAGGAAGTGTGCCTGGGAAGTTGTTTTCCCGTTAGCCGCGTACTGTTTCGAAAGAAAATTTTACTGCGAATAAGGTCAGAGGCTAGGAATTAAAAACGTATATTTCAAATACCCGGCAACGTAATTCACACACAAGGTAGACAGGTTCGTCGTACCCAGACATAACCTATGAACGTTAAGTGAAGGACACTCATAAAATACAGATAAGAAAAAAATCTTCATTTGAAAAATTAAATTTACAATAAGAAGAATTTTGCAACCCTAAGAGAGCCACAATGGTATTGTAGTCAAGACAACTCGCCTCCCACCTAGGCGAACCGGGTTCGATTCCCGGTGGAGTAACCGAAATTTACTCACGTGCGAAACGTGGCTGACGTTTCCGTTTGTTGGCGAGTTTTCTCGGGATGCTCCCGTTTCCCCCTCCCTTGCATTCCGCCGCTGCTCCATCTTCACTTAATGTAATCACAGAATAATTGAGTACACAAAGATCAAATTGCGAGGTTACTTTTACGTGGGCTAACCCATTCGCTGATTGGCTGCACGAGTCTCTGGAACAAGCCTTGGTGTCTGATTGGCTACTGCGTGCTACTGGAGGTTTCCTACTGGCCGGGTTGCCATCTGGCAAGTAAATTACCAGGCGCTGGCTGACGAATGTCGTTCCCACACGTTGCTGACCAGTGACGCCATTTTGCTGGCGTGTGCGGTTGAAATTCGTGGAGTTAGCAACTGTTTCACCTCTGTATTCCTAAGTGCTCTTTGATGTCATCCTCACCGTCTCTCAAGCGTCAACCAGAACCTCTCAGCTCATCTTGTAACCATAATAATTTACAATCTTCCTGAATGCATTGGCTGCCCGTGAGTGGAATTAATTCCTTCCTCTCATAGTTACTAATGACTTGAAAAAAAAAATCGGAGGCAGAAGAGTCGTGCATGTCCACAAATCGCAGAGAAACGCGGAGTTGTAAACTACACCAACGTGCTTCAGTTCGCGCAGACGCCATGTCCACGGACACCACGCAATATTATTTAATGATGGGATCCACTCTCTAAGCGCCTCTATATAACTCAGAAACTTCTTTCTTCCTGGGTGCGTACAGCATTTTCTCGTTTTATTCCACAGCACAGAATTCGCCCTGCTCAGGAGCGCTCTGCCAGTTATGACCTCGCAAATAACTTCGGCATCGACACATAAATTACCCGCCGGCTGTAAGTATCTCGGACTTCAAAATTCTTATTTACGGCTATTTGAAATCTGTTACGGACCGGTGGCGTGTTAAACTGTTTACTGCGCTCCTGGCATAATTTTCCCTTTATGGTTTCGTTCTATTAGCGCATTATTTTTTTTACTAACAGCACTTCGTAAACTAGCTACCAAGATTAATGTAGCACTATAAAAAAAAATTAAAAATCAAAGTAAATATTACAACATGAAATTGTGGAATCTTTAAAACTATGATAATGCAATTCAGCAAACAAGTACTTCAGTTTTCGTGTTCATGATACAATTGGAGATACTTAAAAATATTATAAATTTCATAAAAAATGTTTTTTCTGAGACACACTATTTATCTTTGTATTATTACGAGAAAACTTTTGAACAACGAGTTTTGAAAATAATAGTTTGTAAAACGCGCAAAAACTTTTACTGTGTGTGTTCTAAAGCCGAATCGCTGGTTTCAGTCAGTAAACGGCTACTGCCTGAAAATCAACTAATTAAGTGAAACGGAGTACGATGAGTTAGATAATGCCTCGGGAAGTGTTGTGTATGCCTAGTGCAGGAGGAGGCTTTCAAATCCGACATAAGTCATATAATACAAGATAAGGACTGCTCTCCTTCAGTCCGACATCTCAGCCCATTCCTATATTCAGAAGGCTTGTTACGACCTGGAGGACACCAGGAGCAACCTAATCTGCCATATGAGGAACGTCATCTGTTGTTGTTCCCGAAACATAGTCACTTCACTGAACTTATTATTGACTTCTGCCATTGTTCGCATCTTCATGCTGGAAGCAAATCCTCTTACCGCTATCCATTGGTATTTTTGCCAAAAGAGTTGTTAAGGCCAGGATCGCTAGAAGTGTAAAGTGCTTCAGATTCAGTGCGAATAATGTAGAGGCAACGATGAGGAACCTTCCAGCTGTCCGGGTCCAGCATGCGCGACCATTCTTGAATGTTGGNCGAATAATGTAGAGGCAACGATGAGGAACCTTCCAGCTGTCCGGGTCCAGCATGCGCGACCATTCTTGAATGTTGGTCTAGACTACGGGAGGGGGGGGGACATTTCTTCTAAAGGCCGCAAGCACGCACAATGCTAAAGTGCTGAAGGCATACTTATGCTTATTCATTTGCCTCGCCACCAAAGCAGTTCATTTGGAAGTTGTTTCTGCACTTGGTACAAATGCATTCCTGAATACCCTTTTCAGATGCATTTCACGTCAATGATTGTGTAAAGACATTTATTCAGACTATGCCTCTCAACACTTCTGGAGCAGGGAGTATGAGGAGTACTTCTACACAGTGGCGTGACTATACCATTGAGGCCCGTGGAAAATTCATCCGATGGGGCCCTCCCTCGATGTAAAGAAGCTGAACCAACGTTGTAGTTTCTTTTTAATAAATCACTACGTAGTACGTACCAACGCTGTTATAATTATTGTGTGCATTTTTCGTTGATTTTCTAGTAACTTTTAATTTAAAGAGTGTATTGAATTGAAATAAAAATTTTATTTTTAGTCAAAATTTGAATTATTAAAATTCCTTTTTTCGGGCTTTCTGTTCAGCAAAAGTGTTGATGNCGAATAATGTAGAGGCAACGATGAGGAACCTTCCAGCTGTCCGGGTCCAGCATGCGCGACCATTCTTGAATGTTGGACTAGACTACGGGAGGGGGGGGGGACATTTCTTCTAAAGGCCGCAAGCACGCACAATGCTAAAGTGCTGAAGGCATACTTATGCTTATTCATTTGCCTCGCCACCAAAGCAGTTCATTTGGAAGTTGTTTCTGCACTTGGTACAAATGCATTCCTAAATACCCATTTCAGATGCATTTCACGTCAATGATTGTGTAAAGACATTTATTCAGATTATGCCTCTCAACACTTCTGGAGCAGGGAGTATGAGGAGTACTTCTACACAGTGGCGTAACTATACCATTGAGGCCCGTGGAAAATTCATCCGATGGGGCCCTCCCTCGATGTAAAGAAGCTCAACCAAAGTTGTAGTTTCTTTTTAATAAATCACTACGTAGTACGTACCAACGCTGTTATAATTATTGTGTGCATTTTTCGTTGATTTTCTAGTAACTTTTAATTTAAAGAGTGTATTGAATTGAAATAACAATTTTATTTTTAGTCAAAATTTGAATTATTAAAATTCCTTTTTTCGGGCTTTCTGTTCAGCAAAAGTGTTGATGNAAATTTTATTTTTAGTCAAAATTTGAATTATTAAAATTCCTTTTTTCGGGCTTTCTGTTCAGCAAAAGTGTTGATGACAACATCAAAGTTCAAATTTCGGGTCATGGAATGTTCGATGGATAGAATAGCTAAGTTGCGTAACCTTTCTTGTCCCAAAGAATTCCTTAAATAAGTTTTTACCTATTTTAATTTTGAAAATGATCACTCGGCACTAACTGTAGTCACAGGAATGGTTACAAATAACAGAAATCGTCACGTGTGAAGTCCTTTCGAACTTCTGTATTTTACTATCTTTATGATTAATAAATCAGCAAGTTCTCTTATACAAGATGATTTTTCTATTTCGTGTCTAAAAGTGGATCGAAAACTGAGAATTTCCTTGGCAAACGAGATAGATATGTCTTTTTTNATTTTTCTATTTCGTGTCTAAAAGTGGATCGAAAACTGAGAATTTCCTTGGCAAACGAGATAGATATGTCTTTTTTTATATAAATCAACAAATTCCATTCATTCCAAGGAAACGCGATCTCAGTTGATTAATGACGATGTCCAATACACGATAGATTACGTTCACTTCAAACAAACTTTCGCCTAGAACCTCTGCAAGAAGGAGCGTTTAAAGTAGTTTTACTGCATTCACCTTCCTCTGACGAGTTTTAGAAAATTCAGGGTTGATAGACAATTCTTCTGCTACACTATTTGCTTGCGTTTTTAAATCTCCAAATTCATGTCGATACTTTTCAAGTTATTCCAGACAGACTTGCAAACGCTTAGAGGCATTTGAAAGATCGATGGCTTTAGACTGCAGTGCTTTAGAGGCAGTGTCGATGGTCTGTAAAATTTTGCAATGGAAAACTAGTAACATAATAAAGTTGTGGTTTTCGACCTTCTTCTTCAGTGAAATAGCTTCATTTCTCTCATCTGCTTTGGAATTTAATAGAATAGTTTTTGTTAGCGTTTTTTGAACTTCAACAAACCGAAAAAAATGGCTTCGAAACGTCCTTCCCATCTAGTTGGATTTAATGTTTTTAATGTTACTGAAGTTGAAGATTCCCTTTCTTTATTAGATATAAAACTTGATAGTATATTCCATCTTTTGATACTATGCCCAAAAAAATTATAAATTTGTTGCATGGTTTCAAAAACGGTTTGCATTTCTATAGCCTCTTTTACTGCATCATTAACTACCAGATTTAAATTATGAGCAGCACAATGGACATACACCGCATTTGGCTCGATATCTCTTATAAGTTTTTGAACTCCACCATAAGTGCCTTTCATGTTATTAGCACCGGCATATCCTTGTCCACGACACTTATTCAGAGGAAATTTTTTGTCATTTATGGATTTTATAATTTGGTTGGACATTGCTAAGGCAGTTTGATCCTTAACTTCATGAAATCCTAAAAATGACTCTTTAATTACGAGCGCCTTTGGAGTTCCACTTTCATCTTTCTCGATCACACAGTAACGGTAAAGTTTACATAATTGATCTGTTTTCGAAATATCTTGAGTGGTATCAAATAAAATGGAATAAAATGGTGCGGTTATTATTTCATTTACCAACGCGTTTTCCACTTTTTGAACCAGAACAGCAATGAGCTCATTTTGCATTTTTAGACTTAAATATTTTGTCTAGTCTTTTGCTTTACTTAACAATTCTTGTAAAACAGGATCGTATTTCGCTAATAACTCAACAATGCTCTAAAAATTTCCTCTTGGACTTGAATCATTGCTGTATGCCTTTTCTCTATGGCCACGAAAAGCTAAATTACAGGTTGNAAAAATGACTCTTTAATTACGAGCGCCTTTGGAGTTCCACTTTCATCTTTCTCGATCACACAGTAACGGTAAAGTTCACATAATTGATCTGTTTTCGAAATATCTTGAGTGGTATCAAATAAAATGGAATAAAATGGTGCGGTTATTATTTCATTTACCAACGCGTTTTCCACTTTTTGAACCAAAACAGCAATGAGCTCATTTTGCATTTTTGGACTTAAATATTTTGTCTAGTCTTTTGCTTTACTTAACAATTCTTGTAAAACAGGATCGTATTTCGCTAATAACTCAACAATGCTCCAAAAATTTCCTCTTGGACTTGAATCATTGCTGTTACGGAAAAGAGATACCGGTGCTTTTCGATTTAATGTCCAACAAAGTGTCAGAGTAACATCAAGGAGTCTAGTGAATACTTGGCGCCAAAAAGATTTTTATTTCTTGATTATGGACTCTTGCTCTTCATCTAGTGTTCCATGTAACCACCATTGTTGATATAAAANAAAGATTTTTATTTCTTGATTATGGACTCTTGCTCTTCATCTAGTGTTCCATGTAACCACCATTGTTGATATAAAAGACATGAATCCAAATGATTTTTCGATGTCTCGTGTCTTTCTATGACTTCTACAATACGTTTCCAATCGTCATAACCNTACATGAATCCAAATGATTTTTCGATGTCTCGTGTCTTTCTATGACTTCTACAATACGTTTCCAATCGTCATAACCTTCTATTCAAAAATTTTGTATATTTTTAGATACCCTATTTGCGAATAACCAACTTTGTTCACAATATGCCTTTTGAAGCAATAGAGAATAGGACCACCATGTACGTTCTAGTTTTACGCCAGACTTAGAAACAATATAATAATATTTTTCCAAAAAAGATGTATTGTCACTGTCTTTTAAGAATGGGCCTTTAAAATTACCCTTATCAGTGACATGGCAAAGATGTAACTTTTTCCACATAAAAAAATTATTCACTTTGAGTTTTGCTCGTATCTGGTTGTGGTTGCTCTGAATTTAGATATTCACTGTTGTCGGGCTCTGCAATACTGTCCCTTTTAGTCACGTCAATTTCTTCATTTCCGCCTCACTGTTCATTTGATTCTTCGTCAATAAAATCTTCATTCTTAAAGTACTAACTTATTTTAGGCAACTTTTTATTTTTTCTTTGGACTCCTTTCTCTTTCGTTTTTCGCTCCCACTTAGATACTTTCTAGAACTAGACATATTGTTATCTAATTTCCACAATTAACTAATTAACTTTACAACTGATCGCGGATCCGATAAAACAAAAAATGTGATATTGAAAAAAAAATCTATGCCACAAACAACCAATTCTCAAAACAATCAAATGATGTGTGCGTAGTGAAACCTTTCTTATACTTACAAAACAGAAAGCGGGGATTCCCCGAGCGTCACTATTACTAAGAGCCCACGCCACGAAAGAAGCCCCGCTGTGAAAATATGAAGTAACAAAAAAACCATAGACAAAACACTTTTTCCATAGCTGACAGCGTTGACTTTATTACCACGTACCGGATGCATTCTAAAACTGGGCGTTCAAATCTTGATACATTTTTTTGTTTAATTTGTGTATGTACTTTAGTAGGTAACTTAAATTAATTGAATACAAAACTAATAAATTTTACTGAATTTTGTAATAATAAATGCTAGGATCCTCCTGTGCTCGCGGCCCTCTCGGGCCTGTCCTGCCACCCTATTGTTACGCCCCTGCCTCGACACCATCCAGGGAAGGACGGGGTTGCCAGGGTGCAACTGTCAGACTGTCGCACTCAACTGTCAAGAGACCCGTGATCAAGTTGTGTCGACTGCCAATAGCCTAATGTCCCTTGCTACTGTGTTGTGTATATATGTTATGTAAAATTCCGCAAATTTTGGTGGGTGGTTTGTTGAGACACATTTATGCGTGTACTGTAAAACATAGTGAATTACTTATTTTTGTTTTCCTACGGATTCCGCCAGCTTGAAAACATTGCACACACTAGCACTGCTGTGCCATCTCTTGCACTCGTTTTGTAAATCTAATCAGTGTGATGTAACCGGACGCCATGAAATCACTCGTTTCCATGTTTAGTCGCTAACAATCTGCAAGTGAGTAGAACAGAGTCCGAGGACGTTCTTCCTTGTTTGGATCTGGCTCTAAAGGACAGTGAATTTCACAGGTGGAAGCTAGAATAAAGAAAAATAAACTATTATTCGGGGTTTGAATTATCATTTGCGCAGACATTTTGGAATAAAAAGGTTCAAGGTCTGCTCCGTGCTCAATTGCACTGTAAAAACATTTTCCCAGAAAAAATTACTTTTTAGAGGAACACATCACCTTAATATGCACTGGTGGAAAATGAAAAATGAACACCACTAAAGCGGTGATGTAGAAACACCATATGCGCATGAAGCAATGATAGAGGGCAATTCATGCAAAGATTAACGGTGCTGTGATGTGGGCAGAGTAGGAGCCGCATAATAGGCATAATACCATTGAGCCCAATACAACTGTAGTTGATGCGGTGAAGGAGTAGTTTGTTATTCCAAGCATCGGCATATGTGTAGTAAGCATTTTAGACATACCATGATGGCATAGACGACCACAAGTCGTATAATTAACGGACTTTGAACAAGGTCGTATTGTGTACCTAAGGGAGGCTAGATGGTCCTTGTGAAGAATTGCCCAATNACCATATGCGCATGAAGCAATGATAGAGGGCAATTCATGCAAAGATTAACGGTGCTGTGATGTGGGCAGAGTAGGAACCGCATAATAGGCATAATACCATTGAGCCCAATACAACTGTAGTTGATGCGGTGAAGGAGTAGTTTGTTATTCCAAGCATCGGCATATGTGTAGTAAGCATTTTAGACATACCATGATGGCATAGACGACCACAAGTCGTACAATTAACGGACTTTGAACAAGGTCGTATTGTGTACCTAAGGGAGGCTAGATGGTCCTTGTGAAGAATTGCCCAATNCAATTAACGGACTTTGAACAAGGTCGTATTGTGTACCTAAGGGAGGCTAGATGGTCCTTGTGAAGAATTGCCCAATGCGTAGGACAAGAAGTGTCTGCTGTGCATCATTGGTGGTGCTGGTGGTCTAACGATGGTGCACATGCTCGTTGACCTGGTTCCGGGCAGCGGCGGCATACAGATTCCCACCTGGATCGTCGCATCAGAAGAGCAGCCATTGCTAATCGCACGAAAACCGCAACACAGATTAAGGCTAATGTTGCACCCATGGTGTCAGCGAGGACCATCACCAACCGTTTGCTGGAAGCTGGGCTACGATCAAGGGTGCCGCTCACCAGGCTTCCTCTCACACCTCATCTCCGTGCAGCCCGCCTCGGATGATGCCATGAATAACACAACTGGAGGGATGAATGGCGTGGAGTTATGTTTAGTGGTGAGAGCAGATTCTGCCTTGGCACCAGTGACCAACTCCTTGCATCATGATCTGGGGAGCAATAGCCTACAATGACCGTGCACCTCTGGTGTTTGTTGAGGGAACACTGAACAGTGAATGCTACATCCAAAACACCATCCAGCCCATTTTGTTGCCATTCCTACAATGCCAAGGAGATGTCCGCTTCCAGCAGGACAATGCCCGTGCACACACATCTCGTGTTACCCAATATGCTTCCGAAGGTGTTCTTCAACTACCCTGGCCAGCACCATCACCCGTCCTGTTCCCCCATTAACANTTACCCAATATGCTTCCGAAGGTGTTCTTCAACTACCCTGGCCAGCACCATCACCCGTCCTGTTCCCCCATTAACATGTGTGGGACTTGATGGGATGGTGTTTGGTCTGGTCTGCAATATCAGCAAAAAACCTGTTCCAATTGCAACAACATGTGGAATTAGCGTGGAACACCATTTCCCAAGATGATATCTGTCACCTTTATGATCGTCTCTACACACGACTGCAGGACTGCATCGTAGCTAAATGAGACTACACAAGATACCGACATTGTTGTACAAGACAAATTGTAGCCTCTGTCCAAATATGT
Source organism: Clitarchus hookeri (assembly GCA_002778355.1). Lineage (NCBI taxonomy): Eukaryota > Metazoa > Arthropoda > Insecta > Phasmatodea > Phasmatidae > Clitarchus > Clitarchus hookeri. The sequence continues at coordinate 27,947 of NQII01005199.1, read as the reverse complement.
AAGACCCTGTGATCATTATCATATACAGTGGGCAACCTGTATAATTATTAAACAAAGCCTTCATTCATGTCNTATGTAAGACCCTGTGATCATTATCATATACAGTGGGCAACCTGTATAATTATTAAACAAAGCCTTCATTCATGTCGGACCATTGCATCCGGGTGTTAATTTTCCATTTTCCACCAGTGTATGGCAGAACTAGGTATTCGGCACCACTGATGTCGAATGAAGAGTTCGTAAGTATGGTGTCAACACAGTTACACATTAGATATCAACTTCATTGGTCAGGACGTCTCTTTTCTTTAATACAGTATTTCCGGGAGGAGATAGTGTGGTATGCTCTGTTGAATTTTTTTTNTGGTCAGGACGTCTCTTTTCTTTAATACAGTATTTCCGGGAGGAGATAGTGTGGTATGCTCTGTTGAATTTTTTTTGTGGCCAGCCGAAGTCCAGACACGCATTCTTTTCCTTTTCACGCCTGCGCCTATCTCCGCTCTGGGTNATTTTTTTTGTGGCCAGCCGAAGTCCAGACACGCATTCTTTTCCTTTTCACGCCTGCGCCTATCTCCGCTCTGGGTAATGCAGCGGTATAAATATTTCCTTTAGCTAATCATTGTGTTATCTAGCTTGCAACTTTCATTCCTTTGGCTCTCTCGGGTCACGTAACTTTAATACTCGGTAGGATAGTATGTTACAGACGAGGCTTACCACAGCTCTGCATGGAAACCATAGTTCTCCACGATCACAAAATCATTGAAAAAGAGTAAGCCCTCTGACCACATGCTGTCCACCTAATGATTCGTTTAGCGCAAAAACTGACATACAGTGGAATTGATGATCAAAATGCAGAAGATTTGAAACACGAAATTCGTCCCTAATGGTATCGTAAGAGATGACAACACCGGTGTGACGAACAAAACCATAAACATAAGGATAAGCGTGTCAAATTTGACCACTCTGCTAATCAACAGTCTCCCAAGCGGTATCGTAACAAACAACAATATGATAACGAGCGTACACCTGAAACTAAACAGGATTCAAGATGCATGAATCGGAATTATTGGTCTGAAAGTCTCTCACCAGGAAGCTACAGCACTAAGGGGCGGCGAGACATTAAACAATCGACCCTTACGCGGGATGGAGAGGCTAAGTTCAACATCAATGCTCCGGAATTTCGTCCTAATGAACATCCACCATCGAATTCGTGGCACCGCAGCGAAGATTCACCGCGACATAAGAAAAAACTGCCAAACTAGATGTGGCTAATGTAGGACGGAACTCGAACATTGGCCCGTGAATTGTTGTGTAAAGTGCCAGATGAATATCAGCCAGCAAATCATTATTAAGTTAGTACCATAACTTAAAGAGAAAACGAATGCCAATTTTTATTGAACGACAGCACCGAAGTAGAAAGAAGCTTTTGAGATGAAATGCATTGTGTAATGTAACATACAAATTTTAATAGATAGTCTACGTGAGTGTTCTTTGCCCGGCTTACACTGTAGAAAATATGAGATGTACAACCCAACACATATGTGACTACCAATAAAACTTACCTAATTTAATTTCTGTAGTACTACCAGGCAGATACTTACTAAAACATGTCACCATCTGCAAGTTAACATGCTAAACAGAAAAATACAACACCTAACTACAAACGAAATACGGTAAATGAGAACAGTGGCAACTCTGATTATTTCAAAATTTTAATAGTGTGTAAGAATAAAAGTTCGAACATATTATGATGATCCGGCTGATTAGAAATTAAAAGAGAATTGGTAATTAAAAATAATACTTTCAATTACCAAGGTACTTGAATATGATTGAAACTACTAATTCAACACTCTCAAATTACAGATATTGTGGCCGACACTAGCTAGCCAACATTTATGCCTGAGCATGGAAAATATATTAAAGAGTATGTCTCTTTCGAAAAAATTCTTCCTGTCTAAAAATCTGTGCAAATTGAATAAAAATAAAATATAACTGTGGTGCNACTAAACAGGATTCAAGATGCATGAATCGGAATTATTGGTCTGAAAGTCTCTCACCAGGAAGCTACAGCACTAAGGAGCGGCGAGACATTAAACAATCGACCCTTACGCGGGATGGAGAGGCTAAGTTCAACATCAATGCTCCGGAATTTCGTCCTAATGAACCTCCACCATCGAATTCGCGGCACCGCAGCGAAGATTCACCGCGACATAAGAAAAAACTGTCAAACTAGATGTGGCTAATGTAGGACGGAACTCGAACATTGGCCCGTGAATTGTTGTGTAAAGTGCCAGATGAATATCAGCCAGCAAATCATTATTAAGTTAGTACCATAACTTAAAGAGAAAACGAATGCCAATTTTTATTGAACGACAGCACCGAAGTAGAAAGAAGCTTTTGAGATGAAATGCATTGTGTAATGTAACATACAAATTTTAATAGATAGTCTACGTGAGTGTTCTTTGCCCGGCTTACACTGTAGAAAATATGAGATGTACAACCCAACACATATGTGACTACCAATAAAACTTACCTAATTTAATTTCTGTAGTACTACCAGGCAGATACTTACTAAAACATGTCACCATCTGCAAGTTAACATGCTAAACAGAAAAATACAACACCTAACTACAAACGAAATACGGTAAATGAGAANTGTCACCATCTGCAAGTTAACATGCTAAACAGAAAAATACAACACCTAACTACAAACGAAATACGGTAAATGAGAAACAGTGGCAACTCTGATTATTTCAAAATTTTAATAGTGTGTAAGAATAAAAGTTCGAACATATTATGATGATCGGGCTGATTAGAAATTAAAAGAGAATTGGGAATTAAAAATAATACTTTCAATTACCAAGGTACTTGAATATGATTGAAACTACTAATTCAACACTCTCAAATTACAGATATTGTGGCCGACACTAGCTAGCCAACATTTTTGCCTGAGCATGGAAAATATATTAAAGAGCATGTCTCTTTCGAAAAAATTCTTCCTGTCTAAAAATCTGTGCAAATTGAATAAAAATAAAATATAACTGTGGTGCATGATCAAATGTTTATTAACAAGAGCTGCACGCTGTTTGAGCTGGTTCAGATTTATCTGAGAAAAAAATGTTGGTCGCCGTATACGGCAGCTAGCCGAAGTAGTCACGTAAAAATGTCGTAGACATCCCCGCAGCTGTAGTAGATCTTCTTCTACGTCGAGCTCTTCCCTAAATATTAAGCTCACGGNTTTCATGTACGAATTGACTGAAAAGCTAGTTCGTAACAACGGGCCCTTATGCGCGTAAATACAGTCTTGCACATTCAATTTATAAGATCGCGGAAGGTGAAACATAACTAATATTTAACGTGGTTGTCGTCCAAACTCAGGCATCTTCTTTGCTTAAAAATATTATCACGTCGTCGTACTAACGCACTTGCCTGGTTTAATAGCTATTCGGACTCGCATATCAATAAATTGATGCAAATTCCTAACTGTGTGATCACTTCAGATCACCACAGCCCTAGCNCTATTCGGACTCGCATATCAATAAATTGATGCAAATTCCTAACTGTGTGATCACTTCAGATCACCACAGCCCTAGCGAAAAATACAAAATGGTTTAAAGCTTCCTAAAACAATTTAAAACGTTCGCAGAGAAAGTAAAAATTTTCAAATAAAAAAGTTCTCTTATAGGCTAGCTCGTATTGCCTCACATAGTTCTAACATAAAATATTTGCACATAACAAAATGTTGACAACTTTCTCTCTCAAGGAGAAATTAAATTCTTTACCAGTTCTGATTTTAATAAAATGTCTTTCTATTAAATCTAAACAAACGAAACTGATAGTTCAGTTGGGTGATAAAATTCTAACCTACATGAAAAACAATGTCAAAATAAATCAATAATTCGTACGGCATTCAATTATGGTTTGTAGGTTACTTAAACTAATTTATAATCACAAATTATATGCGTATGTTATCTCAACCCTAGATCTTTAAAATATTAAAAATAGTAATTAAAATTCCATGTGTTACGGACTACGCCGCTAAATTTTTCTGCAGGTTTAACTTTCTGATAGAAGGAAAAATTTAAAATTTAACAGTAACAGAAAAAGAAAATCTGCTGTTAAATTATGAATTTTCATTCTCTTCACTTGAAGGTTCGTAGTGTTNTTAACAGTAACAGAAAAAGAAAATCTGCTGTTAAATTATGAATTTTCATTCTCTTCACTTGAAGGTTCGTAGTGTTAAAAAATAAAATAAAAATTACAAATCTTAAACAATAGTACGTCTCTCAAAATTCACGCAAGTTTATACTTGTTAAAGCATAAACTAAGATGCTTCCGGTCATAATTTATGCAATACATTAATTCAATTAGCTCAATTGGTTCAAAAAAACATCTAATTTAAAACCACGNTTAACAGTAACAGAAAAAGAAAATCTGCTGTTAAATTATGAATTTTCATTCTCTTCACTTGAAGGTTCGTAGTGTTCAAAAATAAAATAAAAATTACAAATCTTAAACAATAGTACGTCTCTCAAAATTCACGCAAGTTTATACTTGTTAAAGCATAAACTAAGATGCCTCCGGTCATAATTTATGCAATACATTAATTCAATTAGCTCAATTGGTTCAAAAAAACATATAATTTAAAACCACGNCTCCGGTCATAATTTATGCAATACATTAATTCAATTAGCTCAATTGGTTCAAAAAAACATATAATTTAAAACCACGAGTCTTAGCAATGGTGCGTAATCGGTGGCGCACGAGGATGTACCAGCCACGAGCAGGTGCTCCTCTTCGGGCGAATTCGGCAGTCTCCGTTGCTGCGGCCGAACGAAACTGACGTCATAGGCGTAAATGAAATACCGCCTAGCAGTCAGTTGATATCCAAGCCGTCCTGTTGGTAGCCTGCGCGGGTAGGTTGTGGTCCCGTGTTCGGTTATTCTTTGTATATTAAAGAATTCGTAACTGCAAAACATAATCTAATAACTTGTGCACTTATTAAATCACACATTAAAGCATAATATCCAGCGAAGTTTATTCCAATAGAAACTTTTTTTAAAGAGTACGTGTACACAGTGTTGAAGTCCGTTGACTTCCGTTGGCATTAACTTAGCGTGCGAATTCGTGTGATTTAGCGTGTGCGGTGTAAGAAAACACTTAATTCCTCACTCACCCAGTAACAGTTTCGGGTAGCATCTGAGCCCAAAATAACTTACTAGGACGTCCAAAGTCACAAAACACTTTAATATTTGCACACGTTCATTATTAATTCACTGCAACAATTGCACTTGCCTATTTTCAAAACGGCTTAAGCTAGTCTAGTGTCGGCTTGAAATTGGTCTATTTCTCAACATGCCAATCGACATATAGGAATAGACAACAATATCATAACATGATAACAAAATGTTAAGAGGTATATACACAACATTGGAAAAATTACAAACTATACACATTAATTCATAAACAAACACACAACGAATTCATGAAGAAATTAATCCAGAAAAAAACACAAATTCAAACATGACGTCTGGAGCGCGTCTAAAGGTTCATCAAGTAGAAGAAACATACAATCAACGATGGCTAAATGGATATTAATCTGGAGACACTACAAAAACCGGATTAGCCGCATGGACAACGATTAGTAAACTTTCTAACCCTTAGCGATTATTTGTAATTTTATCAACATGCTCTGTTAAAGAATCGCCGCGTGTTTGCTCTTGATTTTAGAACTACAGTATGGCAGCTTATACGGATCTTGGTTTCCAGAGTAAAACAGTGAGTCCCACCATTCAACTAGCTTGCATGGTTTATGTGCACGTCGTACAAGTTAGCTACTGCTTAATTTTATTAGCTATATGCGGGTATGTAAAATAGCACGATTAACAGGCGGGTTTAGTTCGTCCTCCTCCTGTGTAAGCAGATAACTTTTATGAGGTACATTCTTTATCACACATTGAAATAAAATAATCTGACGTCACACTTTCGCTTGCGTTTATTAGTCGATCAACCGTATTCTTTAATCACGCCGGGTTGTCTTATAAAGTTTCCAGTGTCGATGATGGGTGAATAATTTTCGTAGACGTGTCTGTAAGACAAAGAAAAAAAACGTAAATGGCGTGGAACAATCCATTTATTCGGGTGGCTTTCAGGTTCGCCTATTACAACAATATCTCCGTCTTTTCATCATAATTCTTCGCTCCAAATTAAATTTATTAAAATAGCTGCGGCATAGACAACTGTTCACTGTAGGTCGAAACAAACTTCCAAATAAATTAATTCGTAGCAGTTACCCTGAAAAATACGTGTTACTCGCAGTGGCCCAAAATCCAGCGGCATTCAATTTTTAGCAATATATTCCCACGTTTACTAATGTGATGTGCCGTGAAAAGTACTAGCTGCCCGATTTCCACCGTAGTTTTACGAGACAGTTTAGCATGCTTGCGGCGATGGTCCGCGGTTAGAATTAACTTCTTCTTTGCAAAGTTCAACATTTCCTCTTTCAACTCAGCCTCGTTGACATTTTTTCCATTAGAAGTCTCCGGTGGTATTAGTAGTTTGCGGGGATCAAATATATCAGATCGCTGACCTGTTAGCACCTCCAAGCGGGCAAGTGTTGTTTACTCATGCACCGTGTTGCTCATTACGTATTCAATTACAGGTATTTTGTGTCACCAATTTTGATGCGCGTCGTGGCATAGATCTCGTAGCATATTTCCTGTAGTTTTCATTCTGCAGTTGACGGGATTTACCTGTGGATGTCTCACGGAAGCGGTGGTTGGCAAAACATTCAATTTCCTCGTTCCTTCTTGCCATACCTTTCGAGTAAATTACGTGCCCTTATCAGACAACACGCGCCTAGGCTGACCCACTTCTTCAATGAACGATTTCAACTTGTTAAGGACGGTTCGTGCATTCGTTTGTACAGTGGCATAGAGCTTCGTAAACTTAGAGAAAATATCCATCGTAACGTATACGTGTGCCACTCTTGCGCGTGATGGTGGTAACGGTACAAACAAATCAACAGGTACTAAGTCCAACGGCCTCGCAGATATAATGGGCTGTAGCTCACCAATCAGGTTCTCTTGAGCGTGTTTACATCGCTGGCACAGGTCGCAGGTTCTTACCGTGCTCGTTACCAATTGCTGCATTTTCTTGAAATCAAATTGCGGTTGAAGACCTTCATAGATGTTACGTATACCGACATGTCCTAACATTTCGTACGTGTCAAGCACCAGCTTTAACTGTAGCTTTTCCGGTGTTACAGGCTTCCATTCATGCTCAAAATATTGTCTGTTTCTCCCATGATAGAAAAGTACTCCGACTTCAGTTACATAATATGCTTTATGAAGTTTGTGTTCGGCTGGAAACCGTGACAATTTCAGAAATACTGTACTGAAAAATGTGTCGTCTCGTTGATCTTGCGGTAAGGTCTTGGCATTTTCTTGCCAATTTACTGCTGCAGTGGGCGGTTTCTTGATAGGCGCGACCCGATATTAAATTGGGTTTCTGTCAATTCGAACTGGTTTTTCGTCCGGGATACGGCTCAAAACGTCTGCGACTACATTATTTGCCTATTTTATGTGGAGGTACTCAGTGTCGAATCCCTGTATTAGGAAAGCCCATCTAATTAGTGGCAACTGGAAATTTTCCCAGTTTTTAAACTTAACAGTGCCTGATGGTCAGTTAGCCAAATTACCTTTTTTCCTAATAACAAATCGTGGTACTTCTATAGACTCCAGACTATAACTAGCATTTCCTTTTCAGTAACAATACACACTGAAGAGCCCAAAAAAAAACTGGTATAGACGTTCGTATGCAAATAACAGAGGTATGGAACCAATCAGAGTAACGCGATGCGGTCGGCAGCTAGATCGGTTACTGCTGCTACAATGGCAGGTTATCAAGATTTAAGTGAGTTTGAACGTGGTGTTATAGTCAGCGCACGAGAGATGGGACATGGCATCTCCGAAGTAGCGATAACATTTGGATGTTCACGTACTACCATTTCACGAGTGTGCCGTGAATATCGGGAATCCGGTGAAACATCACATCTTCGACATCGCTGCGGCCGGAAAAAGATCGTGAAAAAACGGGACAAACGACGACTGACGAGAATCATTAAACGTGACAGACGTGCAACCCTGTCTCAAATTGGCGCAGATTAGATTTGTGGACGGCCCTTCAGGATTCATAGTGTGAATTGCCTCCTGCATACCTTCAGACATTAGTCGAGTCCATGCCACGTCGTCTTGCGGCACTTCTGCGTGCTCGGGGACTCTACACGATATTAGGCAGGTTTACCAGTTTTTTTTTGCTCTTCAGTTTAGTTATTTTCAGCCTAACTTAATGTTCTGCTCGCCATCGCCACGGTCTTTCCACTACGTTTTCATCAATCTGGGCCAATTTTACTCCTAGAGCATTGGCTAAAGCATCTGTGTATAGTTAATACTCTATTCCTTGACTCGATTGGTGAATTACATGCTCGTTAAAAAAACTGTCTCTTGACTCCTTCAAATGCATCTTGTCAGACTTCTGTCAATTTCCATTTGACATCTTTCCGTAGCAATTCGAAAAATGGTAGGGCGAAACTGGCGACTTGATTCGAATAATTCCTGGAGAATCCAACAACCCCAAGGAAAGCTTTCAGTTTTTTTTTATATTATGTGGCACCGGAAAACGGGTAATTGCAATAAATTTATCAGGCGCAGTTCTTATGCCATCTAGATAAGTATGTGACCTAAAAACGGGACTTCCTCCCTGCAAAACAATGATTTTCTGAGTTTCACGGACATACCTGCGTCTGCTAATTTACGCAAAAGAATATTCAAACAATCCAAATGCTCTTTGAACATGGTCGAAACGACGAGGATATCATCCACATAGGAATAGGCGAACTCCGCACAGTCTTCGCCCAAGATCAAATTTATACATTGTGTTTACTGTGAGACAGCATTCCATAAACTGAAAGGTAGAACTTGAAAAGTGTATTTTTGATTTCTAAATAGAAACCGAGTGTACCGCATCCAGAGATATCTGCTAATATCCATGCATTAAGTCAATGGTACTAATATACTTTACTCCACCATATATACTTAATAGTCTATCTGTAGGTTTAGGGCTTTCCCTCGACTTGACCGTAATTGCATTAATGCGTCTTGCATCCAAACATAGCCTTAACAATCCATCTTTCTTACGTACGCACACTATCGGGTTAGCATACGGGCTTGATGAGTCCTAATAACCTTCCAAGCTAACATCTGCTTTACGTAAGCTTCGGCTTTCTGCACATATTTAACTGGTACTGGACATGAACTGCAGTGGAATGGTTCGCCAGGTATAACCTCTATACTGGCTCAGAAAATTTTGTTTCTCCCTGTCTTCTCCGAAAACGTAGACTGTTACGCAAACAAAAGCCGTTGTAGCACAGCTTTCTGTCTACGTACTAGTAATGGTTTCAACACTGTCTACAGCCTGATAAATATCTTCCTGCGCTGCTACTTCACTCGTACTTGCAACAGGACGATTTATTTGAAAACGTTCCTTTCTCAATAAGCCTACAAAAGTATTAAAAAACCGCCAGTTTTCTGGCGACGTCACAGCACTGCTTCTATGCTCGGTTGCACTAACCATCCAGCCTCCGAAATCCAGTTTAATTTTATAACGAGTCAGGGATTCAGCACCTAATATTAGCGGTTTATTTAGTCCCTTTATTACTAACGCTGTTACTGGTTTTGAGCAGCCTAAACCTTCAATATCTAGTCAAACCTCACTGGTTCACTGGTGGACTCGTTTTTGATGTTGCGCCTATAATTCTCAAACATGGTACCGGTATACTGGGTAGTGTGTATCCCGTAGCCAAAATACTGCGATACAGTTCTTCAGAAATACAGCTGATTTCAGCGCGGCTATCTTGGTACTTGTAATTCACACACATTCAAAATTAATTCGGGACATAAGATTTCCTACGAATTCATTATTTCATCGACTGGCTCGTTTAGCAAAAATTCCCTGTCGGTCTTTTCTAGTGATACTGTCTGTACTATCACTTCCATTGCTGATTCTGACTCTTCATTACTATCATCTACACCGATAATCTGGTGCTCATTGGAACCCTTTGGATTAGCTTTCGTGTTTAAGGTCAGCGACCGGGACCCGTATTCCCTGACCTCTAACAGTTTAACTTCCGATCTCGACTGTTACCGGAATTATTTGCGTCGCCATTTCTACCTTGATTATTCGACTGATGTGCTGTAACAAATGGAGGAATTCGCGGATAAAGTGGCGCTTGGCTAGCGAACTAGCCTTACTCTGGGTTTTCATAACAATCTCTACCACGCCGGTGAGGTGATCGTGGCGGATGCAGTTCAGCATTCTCGTCGCGATTATCACTGCCACTCTGCGCTTTGTTACTTCTCCTAGGCGAAAGATCTCTCTGTCCGTTAGGCTGATGGGTAGGAGAATCAGCTAATTTACGGCCAGACCCATTCTGTTCGTCAATGCTACGCCGCGGAGGGGATGGAGAATCAGTTTGTCTTCTATCCCTGTTTCTATGCTCGTCTTTACTTTCTTCCTCATGGTTGTACTGTCTACGGGCTCCTCTGTTGCAACCTCCTCTCCTAAATGAACCTCTGTAGAAATACTTACATCCACGATACACATGCAGGAAATTCCCCAACGAGTCTGGTCCACAATAAAAAAAATTCTCAGTCTGGAACGTGTTCACTCTTTGGTTACGGTCATACCTGGGAGGTCCTCTAAACTCTCTGTTTGCATTTCCCTGGCACAAAAGAGGTGGGCGTTCAGTGTTGGTTTGAGGCTCGACCTCGCGATTGCATTGTTGGCATTGCATTCTTTAATGTTATCGAATGTCAAGAGATATTCCCTGAAAGTCGATAGATTTGCGTCCTGTCGACCGGTACAATGGGCTTGGTACAGAAAGGTAATTATTTAAACATAATTGCAATGAATTCTTCGTCTGATACGGGTGGTTCAAGATGGCGGGAACGCTCGTAAATTTCCGACAGATGAGCCTCAAGATGTTTGCCTTTCCCTGGTAAAAACCTCTCTGCGTGTAACTGAGCTCGTAAATTACCTTACACCCTTTTTGTTCCAAAAGTGGGCTGGAAATTTGTTTTTGAATTCCTCGTATGTGTGGGTATCTGGTCGGTTTAATTCCCACCAAAAGTAGGCCATTGACTTGAGGCTAAGATTCATGCACCTCAACATGTCACTGTCGGGTAGCTCAAACAAACTAGCGTACTCGTTAAATTTTATTAAAAAGTTCACCGGATTTTCTTTTAGTTTTCCCTCAAAAATAGGCATCTGTTCGGCCTACGACTTGCTCGGGTGGTACATCACGGTGCTGACTGACGGGACAGCAGGTGTGCTACTACTTGATGTATTCAGATTTCCCGTGGTTTGCGGAGTATAAGGTATAGGAGACCGGTTCAGGCTCGGGTTATGTCCATTACACTGTGCTGTTACCCCTAACTGCAAATCACGGATTGATGCTGCGACTCAGTCGATTTTCTCCTCCACATATGTGACCTACTCTCCTACTTCGGCTAATCTGGCTTCGATTTTAGCCCTCTCTACATGAGCTGCTTTTTCCACATGGCTGAAGCGTTGGTCAATACGTCTATCAAATGAGTCTAGTTGGGCTGACATCCTTTCGCCTATTCCATCAGCATTGCTGGAGCTTGTTTGTTGTTTTTCTAGCGCCATTATACGCTGTTCCCAATCTACCACTTCGATGGAGTACTGCTCCTTTATAATCTCTAGCTCGCTCATAATAGTGGCTATTTCCTCTCTTAATAGAGCAGGCATGGTTTCTAACCTAGTATTTACAGACTCTAACTCATTCTGTACATAGGTAATTTGGGCAGCGACATTTCTGTTTAGTTAAGTTCTTTGGGCACTAAATTGAGCCTGTATGGGCTATGTTGTTCTATTAGGGTGATCTGGAGCCTTTCACTCTGTTCCGCCATATGTTGTTCTAGCCATTCTACCTGTTCCCTATTCTGTTTAGCCTTTCGCTCTAGCCTTTCTGCCTGTTCCCTAGCGTCTTTTGGCCTGTTCTCCCGACTGTTTATCCTGTTGATCGATCAGAGAGGCAATTTACTGTAACACGGTGAGCTGGTTACTCTCGGTGTTGTCGCCTGATGTGCTTGGCTGTGCATTTTGTGGTTCCACAATCCACATGTATCGTAACAGCTGTGTTGTCTACATGTGTAGCTTCAAGTGTTTCAGCTGTTACGTTTTATGTCATGGCGTCAGAAGTAGTGTATTCAAACTGTTTGTAATTTATTGGTGTCGTGCTTCTTAGATAGTAGGGTGTTCTTAACTCTCGACTCATAAATTCGCAGTGCAGCTACCAGATAGCACTTCTCGGCCCCGAGTTTTGCGCCAGAAATTTTGTAATGTAGTGTGTAATGTAACATAACATTTTTAATAGATAGTGTACGTACGTGAGTGTTCTTTACCCGGCTTACACTGCAGAAAATATGAGAATAAGTACAACCCAACACATATGTGACTACCAATAAAACTTACCAAATTTAATTTATTTAGTGCCACGAGGCAGATACTTACTAAAACGTGTCAGCAACTGCAAGATAACACTCTAAACAGAAAAATACAACACTTAACTACAAACGAAATATTTTAAATTGTAACAGTGGCAGCTCTGATTCTTTCAAAATTTTAATGAGATATAAGAAGCAAAGTTTGAACATATTGTGATGACCGGGCTGATTAGAAATTAAAATATAACTGGGAATTAAAAATTATACTTTATATTACCAAAGTACTTGAATGTGATTAACACTACTAATTCACAACTCTCTAAAAATTAGAGATATTGCGACCGACACAAGATAGCCAACATTTATGCCTGAGCATGGAAAATATATTAATGAGTATGAATCTTTCGTACAGGTTCTTCGTGTCTCAAAATCTGTGCAAACTGAATAAAAATAAAGTAAAATATAAATGTGGTGCAGTATAAAATCTTTATTTGCAAGAGCTGCACGCTGTTTAAGCTGGTTCAGGTTTATATGAGAATTAAAATGTTGGTCACCGTAGACAGCGGCTAGCCGAAGTAGTCACGTAAAAATTTCATTGTAGCCATTCCCGCAGCTATAGTAGATCCTCTTCTACGTCGAGCTCTTCCCTAACTATTAAGCTCACGGGCCCTTGTGTGCGTAAATACAGTCCATGCACATTCAATTTACAAGATCGCGGAAGGCGAAACATAACTAATATTTAACGCGGATGTCGTTTGAACTCAGGCATCTTCTTTGCTTAAAAATATTATCACGTCGTCGTACCATCGTGCTTGCCTGGTTTAACAGCTATTCGGACTCGCATATAAATAAATTGATACAAATTCCTTGCTGTGTGATCACTTCAGATCACCTCAGCCCTAGCGAAGAATACGAAATGGTTTAAAACTTCCTAAAAACAATTTAAAACGTTCGCAGAGGAAGTAAAAATTTTCAACAATCTTATTTTCAAATAAAAAAAATTCTCTCATAGGCTACTTTGTATTGCCTCACATAGTTCTACCATAAAATATTTGCACATAACAAAATGTTGATGAATTTGTCTTACAAGGAGAAATTAAATTCTTTACCAGTTCTGATTTTAACAAAATTTATCTCTATTAAGTCTAAACAAACGAAACTGATAGTTCAGCTGGCTGATAAATTTCTAACCTACATGAAAAACAATGTCAAAATAAATAAATAATTCGTTGGGCATTCTATTATTGTTTGTAGGTTAGATAAACCAATTTATACTCTCAAATCATATACGTATGTTATTTCAAACCTAGATCATCAAAATATTATAAATAATAATTAAAACTCCATGTGTTACAACGAACCCATTTGCCCTGAGCTAGAGGTCTTAGTTCACAATGTTCCATGCACTGCTATTTTGGACAGTGGAGCAGTGATAAGCTGCGTGTCAGAAGAGTTTTATGGTGCTTTCGAACTCACAGGAGTTTGTATCCCTGTTGTGCCAGTACGGGTTATTCGGAAAGTAAGGTCCGATCTCTTATAAAACATAAACCATCGCAGATTTTTTCAAAAAACCTTTTTTATTTAATTCCTTACATGTTTCTCTATTTTTATACATAATTTCCATGTTTGTTTAAACATTTGTCATAACGTTCTACAAGTTTTTGTATGCTTAAGCCATAGACATCTGCCGCCTGTGAGGATAACCAGTCTGTAACTGCTTCTTTCACCTCGTCATCTGTGGCGAAGCGGTTGCCGCCGAGAAATGCCTTTAGGTAGCGGAACAAGCGAAAATCGCTTGGCGCCAAGTCTGGACTGTATGGTGGGTGGTCAATCTGTTCCCATCCAAAAGATCTGATCAGATTTTGGGCGTGAATGGCAGAATGGGGTCTGGCATTGTCATGCAGCAACAAAACTCCAGACGTCAGAAGACCGCGTCGCTTATTTCGTATTTTACTTCGAAGTTTAGTCAGGGTAGTGCAGTAAGTAGCTGCATTGATTGTTGTCCCTTGCTGCATAAACTCGACTAACAAGACTCCATGTCTATCCCAAAACACGGTTGCCATAACTTTGCGTGTTGAGATTGTCCGGTTGGCCTTGACTTTGACTGGTGATGTCGGGTGACGACATTCCATTGACTGACGTTTAGACTGTGGGGTCATGTGAGAAACACATGTCTCGTCCCCTGTGACAATCTTCTCTAAAAATTGATCACCTTCCTTATGATATCGGTCAAAAAAATCAAGAGCACAAGCCATTCTTTTCATTTTGTGTTCCTCAGTAAGCAGCCTGGGAACCCAACGTGCGCACAATTTGTGAAATTGCAAATTTCCAGAGACAATTTTGTGCAAAGTTGTTCTACCCACATTCGGAAATTCCAATGCTAAAGTTGAAATTGTGAATCGCCTGTCTTCACGAATCTTTTCGTCCACGGCTTTGACCAAATCTTCTGTGATCACTGATGGTTGGCCTGATCGCGGTTCATCATGGACGTTTTCCGGTCCGTCCTTCCTTGAAAGCTCTCACCCACTTACGCACTTTTCTGTCACTCATCGCATTGGGACCATACACTTGACTTATCTGTCGATGAACTTCCACTGCTGAAACGTTCCCTGCTGTCAAAAACCGAATCACTGACCGTATTTCACAGTCAGCGGGCTGATCAATTGTTTTAAACATTTTGTTGAACTGACACTGTAAACAGCACACTGCAATAATGCTAATGCAAATGGCGTCGTTTGACGAGCAAGGCATGCCGGGAGTCGGTGCGCATGCGCGTTACAATGTTCGCACGACNGCAAATGGCGTCGTTTGACGAGCAAGGCATGCCGGGAGTCGGTGCGCATGCGCGTTACAATGTTCGCACGACATTCTATTAGCTACGGCATTACTTCTAGAGCGCGTCCGATCATTAACCAGCAAGCCTTACTTAAAATTGAAGGTCTGGCTGCAGAAAAAGTGGCAGTTTATTTATTTGTTAAAGGCCTAAAATTCCTTTAATATTAGACACTCAGAATTCCTTGTTAAGTACATTATTAAGACTAATTTTGACATTTTAGTATGTTAACAAAATGGGTAGCTAGCATGCCTTTATTAAGACCTTCAAAAATGGTGCCACGACAATGTTATCGAACGTTCGCTGCAAGTGTCATGCAAGGATAATGCATTTGTTGTGAATGGCGGTATTAAGAAGGCCAGCGATGAGGTTTCTGAACTTGGTTTTTACCAGGCAGCTTTGATGGCAGAAAATATAAATGAGTCGCAAAGAGAATTGCTCGCCATTGTATTACTTCGCTATCGCGTAACATTAATTGACAAAGTTGGTAAATGCAACCAGTACGATGTGAGAATTATTCTCACTACAAGTAATCCTTCTTCCACAAGCCATATAAGATACCAGCAACGTCTGCCATGGAGGCTGAAGAGTATTTGGACCATGGATGTTAGAAAGGGAAATTGTTAAACGAGCAGCTAGCCCATACTGTAATCCTATAGTTTGTCTACGAAAAAAAGACGTCTCAGTTTGTTTGTGCTTAGCAGCATGTTGCCTTAACGATATAACTGTATGGGATAGGGAATGTCCTACAGTTTCGGAGGATATCCTGAGGTTGTCTACGGGAGCTCGGTATCTATCATCGATAGTTCTCATCCATGGTTATCGGCAGTTACTTTTCCATCTTAATTCTCTACACTGCATTTCTGTTCAATCACAAACAGTATTATTTTCAAGTGCTTGCTTTTTGTTTATGCAAAGCTGTTGCAGAATTCACTCGATGNTGTTCAATCACAAACAGTATTATTTTCAAGTGCTTGCTTTTTGTTTATGCAAAGCTGTTGCAGAATTCACTCGATGATTGGATCAGGCACCTTCTACTGCCACAATGAAAGTCATTCGCTCGATGTTATGTGAAGGATTGTGAGTGAATGGACGGAGTGAATAGACGGATCTTAACAGCGAGGTCAATCTTTCGAAGATATTTTTTTCGCATTAACACTGATTTATCTTGTTTGCATGAAGCGGGAATGACATNTCGAGGTCAATCTTTCGAAGATATTTTTTTCGCATTAACACTGATTTATCTTGTTTGCATGAAGCGGGAATGACATATAAATTCAATAAATAAGCATTATGCAGATTATAGGTGCCAACTTTCGGTCACATATTGACACCCTAATGAATAAAGACAGATTTTGGCAAGCTCCAACACATCCAAGAGTTTCCACAATACCAATATTCCCGTCAACTTAAGGACTTTTTGGGATATGTAGATTTTTATTGTGAATATTGTGATAAAATAGCAGAGATAGTTGTGCCATTACTGGCCCTACTGAAAAATGATGCAGAATGGAATTAGACTGATGGGT
Source organism: Clitarchus hookeri (assembly GCA_002778355.1). Taxonomy (NCBI): domain Eukaryota; kingdom Metazoa; phylum Arthropoda; class Insecta; order Phasmatodea; family Phasmatidae; genus Clitarchus; species Clitarchus hookeri. The sequence continues at coordinate 11,061 of NQII01005199.1, read as the reverse complement.
GCAATAGTGCTTTTCGGTATTTGAAAGAGTGGGACCTCCATGAAAGGGCCCATTAACCTGTACGAGGATGCCAGTATTATCTGTACACAGATGTCTCCTAATACTCACTCGGGGTCCGGCTATCACAGTTAGGCGACAAAGGCGAAGAATAGACCAATTCTATGGCTTGTTAGTCACCAAATTGAGCTGAGCGAAACTATATAAACAATGGGAAAGGAAGCCCTACCCATAATCTGGTCTTTGCAAAAAATTCCGCTATTTATTGCTTGGCAAGGAAATATATCTCTTCAATGATCCTTATGCTTTGACTTTTCTACGGGCTGGGAAAATTTTTGGCAGTAGATTAACTCGCTGGGAATCATTAATCCAGGAATATCATGTCATGCATTATGCATATTATAGGGCCCAGAAATGTTGTTGCGGATACATTAAGCAGAGAACCATTTTAAATACTTCGAGACTGCGAGAGATTTGAACACCCGGAGAACAAGGAACTGGGAGTACTGGCTACTTGCAAACATTTTGAACCTTTGCTTCAAGATGCTCTAACGAGGATTGGAGAACAACATTTAACAGATCGAACATGTAAGAGTATTCGAGATCGTCTAGCTGAAGCCAAGTTTGAAGATAAATGTTTGAAAATGTATACAGTAACCCCATCCGGCTTGTTATATGCAAGAGGGAAAAAACTCAACGCCTTAGAAGAAGAATGGAAAATAATTTTGCCTACTGCTCTTTATCAAGAAAAGGTTACTATTGTTCATAAATACCTGGAACACTACGGAGCCGCGAAGTGTTGTGACCTATTACGTAAAGATTTCTATTGTCTTGCAATTCCCCGGACAGTATGCAATATCTTGAAGACCTGCAGCGCATGCCAGCGTTTTAAACGTATAAATAAACCCCTACGAGGCGAGCTGCAACCACTTATACTCAATACGCCCTTAGAAATAGTAGTTGTGGATATAATCGGCCCTTTGCCGCAGTCCCGTGCTGGCACCAAGTATGTCATGGTTTTTTTTTTCGTAATACGTTCAATTGTATGCAATTGTTCACGCTACTGCTAAAAACTTGCTGGTTAAATGCAAGAAGTTCGTACAGGACATTGAAAAACCCACGGTTATACTGGCTGATAAAGGAACTCATTTTACGTCTTCTGTCTGGAAGAATGGTTTAACCAAGAGAGAAATCCAACCTACTACTATTTCAGTACGATATCCACAGTCTAATCCCAGTGAGAGGTTCAAGAGAGAGTTCGGCCGAATGCTGCGGATGTTGTCTCACAATAAACATCAAAGCTGACTATCGTTCACCTACACAACAATGAAATATGTATTCCCGTGGGTCAGACTCCTATGAATACATTTTGATGCCATATTTTCGAGGCTTCCCATCAGGTCCTTACCAGAACGTCCTGAAAATGAACTCATACCAGCGCGAGCGGTAGAAACAAACATGGAAAGAGAAGACACCTTGGAAGAGATCAGAAATTTGGAGAAGCATAAATTGTATAGGGTTGCAGAGACTAGAAATAAAAGGAAGAAATTGCGTCAAGAACACAATTTGAAATCAAAGGAACTTGTAATGTTATGCACTCACGAGGTTAGTGATCCAGCACAATTTATTACTACAAAATCAATGCCTTTATACCAAGATCCTTTTAAATTTAGTCGCATAGTTCATCATGCTAGCATCGAAGTTCAAGAGAAGGATAGCGACAAAGNTTTATACCAAGATCCTTTTAAATTTAGTCGCATAGTTCATCATGCTAGCATCGAAGTTCAAGAGAAGGATAGCGACAAAGTTATCGAAGATTCAACGTTACGCATCTGCGTAGATACCATACAATTATGGGACCAGAACTGCAGTAGAGAGTGTAGACAACTTCCTGCAAACCGCTTGGTGCCTGAAACAGAACCTCCTGCAAACCGCTTGGTGCCTGAAGCAGAACCGAATAGAGATGTTTTGGTAGCATGTGTGTACAATTAATTGGCCTGTGGTAGTAAATGTATTAATTTACTAAGGCTGATGGGTTTAGTTTATTTTCGCTCCACAGAATATGTAGAGAAATGTTTATTTCGCCTGGGGAGGCTACTGTTCTGCTGGAAGAGCCGTTTATTCGGAAGTTAATTTTTCCGCATTATGGGAATAAGTGCAGTGGGCGTAGGCCGAATGCGGCCACTCAGTTAAGTTGTTGATAATTTGCCCAGCTCTGGAACCTGCTTGGCCTTCAGAACTAGCTATTTGCTTGGAGAGAAACAAGTCTCTGACTTTGCATAAACTGCAGTGAATAATTGCGTCTATGCGAAATGTGTAGTTAAGAATGAACGGTATAAAAGTGCAGTTTTGCTTCGCTACATAAAAGAGAAAAAAGTTATATTTTTTACTTAGTGAACCGTAAGAATATCTAATTCACCGATTAAGTAACAAAAATTATATTACTCTGGTCGAGTTTAGTTTCGCTGCAACTTAAAAGCAATATCTGTTGAACATAATACGGAACTCAAATAATCGACGAGGCGTAGTGTTACTGTGTGATAATATAAGGCATTGAAAACTCTTATGATAATCATAAAATATTTTAGTTGATGCTGAGACATAAAATTTATTTGCAGGTAGCTAAATAGTGAGCGACTTGGATCGAAGAGGTCTTTTCATCAAGTGAGTGTCCTGCTGAGAAGACAACGAAAGCGGTTGCAAGAGTACCGCAAATTCTTCCTACAAAGATAAAAATCGTCTGATAATTTTCTTCGTTAATTTTGAAGAGTGAATAAATCACAATATTTGATGAAGAGGCCACTAATTATTTGCGTAAAAAACTTGCTGTAAAAGGTGGATGGTGGTTCATAAACGTTGGCACTTGGTTAGAAAGAAAAATAATTTAAGTGCTTCGTTTTACAACTTCTATTTCTATCTGTTACATGTTATGGACATCCCCACGTGTGAGATCCCTGGACTGCTACCACCCACTTCTGATGTTCTGATAGAAAATATTTCCCATCTGATGTATTGCGATCGTTTGGAGTAGTATCAAAGGGTTTGAAATATTGTTTCATTTATTTTCTGATGTAAGTTACTGTTTCTCTAACCTTATATCTTTCGTCATGACGTAACAATTACTTCCCACCTACGTGAATGAACGAAGCGTATCCACGGCATCCACCTTCGTAAGGAAGTGGTGTACACAGAATAATTGCATTACTAATCAAGGTCGTTCCACATTACGGAGAGGAATGGAGTGTAAGCCAGTCCGGTGCAGCACAAGAACACCTAACAGGTTTTCTTGCGCAGTAAGCTCGCCAGCGTCGAGTTCTGCCACGTGCGGAAAATGTTGCCGCGTCTCGGGGTCTGTCCTTATCCCAGTGAACGCCTGTTACCTATCGTGTGCGGGCGTGTATTCTTCGTGTTCGTCGTCGACGTGACCGCGAGAGGTTGAACCTTCAGAGGAGTCTGCAGGCCAACCTGTAGAGGCCCTGTCTCCGTCACTCGACTCCTCAGTGTTATCAGCAGAGCGACTGTCTTCCACGCCGATGTCGGGTCATCCGACGTCGCTTCACAACATCGAGTGACGTGGGAGTGCTGCTTCCAGTGGAAATTATCTATGGAGCGGTTTGGTTGCTATGGCGGGCTGTAAGGATTATATACGTTTTTCTGTAAAATAAAGTATCCGTTCAAAAAAAGCATTAATATTTGTAATTTCCGGATTCAAGTGAATCTTCGCGACTGAACATAAATACTTTGANTCCGTTCAAAAAAAGCATTAATATTTGTAATTTCCGGATTCAAGTGAATCTTCGCGACTGAACATAAATACTTTGAGTAATTTTTTGTAGGTATATCATTGCTCTAAGCTTGCTTAGTAATATTTGGGACTTTTACTAGAATTGCGGTTTTGCTATCAATTTCTCTGCTAGTGTAACCCATCTACAGCCAGCCGATTCACAAATTATATTAAATATTTAATTTCGTGCATCTAAATCTGGCATAGCCAGAGTAAATATCTTTAACTGAAATAAATAATTGATTTATGTCAAATCGCCATCCGTAATAAAGATTTAACGCTGCATAAGCTACTGCAGACGCGACTGCCTGGAGCAGTGAAACCCACAGTAGATCTTTATAAATAACAGTTACATCGATGAAATTCAGTCACTGGTGTAGTCCGTAGAATTCTACTGATTCCGTGTGAGTGTGTGGAGTAGTGACCTGGAGCAATTTCACATTGTGACGATGTCGTATACTCTAAAATATACGCAACAATTTTTGCTCAGCTTTTGCTAGCCTAGCGAGTGTTACGACCCAACTGAGTGGAGCGACTAACCACTACTTAAACACAATGTTCATTAGTAAAGTCCCTTGCTAAGTGCGGATCAGAGAGTATGTATGATGGACGCCAGCACGAATTTTATTCATGGACAGAAAATTTTATAAGATGAGATACACACGTACCCTCAATATAAACATAAATTACACTCTAAAATTAAATTACTTCATTTCTCAAATAGAATTTTCACTAAAGAAGACAACTGCTAAATACTGAGGTAACTAGAGAAAGATAAGAGTTCAAAATATTTGATTTATTTAAGATAACTTTTTCAAGTTAAAACTTTGAGCATGTATGACGTGGCAGGCTACTGCATTTAACTTAACTAAACACATTAATTAATTATAATTATTATTTATATATAACGCCTCAGCCAGTCAGTGAAAAACACAAGTCCGCATTTCAAGGTATATGTAGGCGCGCCTTAGCTGCACTGTCAAACTACTGCCTCAGCACAATACGGTCTTACTTGAATTAATTTCAATTATATTGTCGGCGTGCTCGCAGATCTCGTTGGAAAGAAACCCTGGCGACTCGTTGTTTCCTCAGTCTCGCCCAGTCCTGGCAGAATTCCAGCAAGATGTCCACNGTTGGAAAGAAACCCTGGCGACTCGTTGTTTCCTCAGTCTCGCCCAGTCCTGGCAGAATTCCAGCAAGATGTCCACCTTCCATTTTTTAGAAGTATTAGTGCCCGTCCATTTTATTATAACTCTACTAAATATTGTATTTTTCTCATTGGTTCGTGGTAACCCAGTCTAAGGCGCTGCACACATTTCCCTCCTTACACTGGTAGTTTCACTAAAGTAACTGATGTCAAAGTGATGAAAAAAATAGGCGGGATAATTTAGCGCACTTCCGTTACTTGTGTGATTGATGACAGTAACGATTGATATTTTTGAAGGCAAGAAAAATATTGCGATAATCGCTCTACCCACACTGAAAGGTTTGTTTGAACCAACAAAACATTTGTTTGTACATGGCCAAACAAATAAATAGTTCCTCTAACTAAATATTTTGTTGGCTAAAAAAATATCTTAAACGCAACAAAACAAGATTTTGTTCACCTAACAAAATATTCACTTGAACCGACCAAACTGTTTAGTTGGGTAAACAAATTGTGCCTGACAACCAAAATTTGTTTGTATTAAATGTATATATTTGTTTGGCCATATACAAACAAACGTATTGTTGGCTCAAACAAACGTTACTCTCAGTGAACTACAATGGATTTTTGAAGTGCACGTGTGATTAGATAGTCGAATTAAAACAGATTTTGGCGGCACTTTACAGATGAAATCGTTTATATCTATTAGGGAGCAACTCGAGAGAACCCGCCGATCACCAACAACGTGCCCCCGCAGCTGTCTCATGCGGAAAATGGGGGGACACCTCCAAGAATCGAACTCTGCTCGTCTTGGTGGGAAGCAAGCACTCTAACCATTGCGCAACTATGGCCTTTGTTTGGAATGTACAGTATTTTGGCACATTGGGTGCTCGGTCCGGCATCTGCCATGTAGCGCTGTGTTGTGTACTCATACCTTCTCAGTTTGTATCCTTCCACCACATGTTCAATCCACATTTCAATGAGTCAGCCAAGTGAAAACATGAAATTTTGCGAGAACATAAATGTGTTACTAATACAGTGTGGTAATTCGTACTCTTAAGTGTATAATGCAAAAAAAAAACCATCAAACTGATTTGCCGTAAATTTAAACATTACACGCACAACAGAAAGTCTAAACTTAGAACTGATTTACTTAACTCCTTGTCAACTTAACTGAGAACCTGCATGATAGTGTGTATGGTATCGTACATACAATTATCGTGTAGTAACACTTTTCAAGAGTTAAATTCAAAAGTGCTCAGTTTACAATGAACAGCCTACAAACAAACACGTGTCTTCCCTTTTTGTCTTCTATCTACAGTGTAGCGGATTAAGTGGTGGAGTTTCTCGTGTGCGAAGTAGGGCCACCTGTTTTTCGCGAAAATATTGCACGATTTGTTACTGCACAACATGTTAGCTTAGAACCTACCTCGCGGTTGAATGATTTCAATTCTCGTGCGTTTTTTTAAGTGTCCTCTAGCCAATCACCGCCGGTCAGTGTCGGAATAACTTAATTCTGATTGGCCCATTCCACTAGGAAGTGACCTCTTTCGCACAGACACGCAGCCAATAGAAAAAGGAGATTTACAAGTATGCACGTACGAAGTTTAAGCCTANGTTGGAAAGAAACCCTGGCGACTCGTTGTTTCCTCAGTCTCGCCCAGTCCTGGCAGAATTCCAGCAAGATGTCCACAGTTTATGCTAATGACGGAATGAGAGTAGTAGAGTCGGTTGGAGTGGAATGTATACTCGCAAGACTTTCACGCGAAGTCGACAAACTTCAAAATAAACGGTCGCCGGCTCTTAATGCTGAAGATGACCATGCGACTCCTACAATGAAAATTAAAACTGATATTGAGGATGAAACAGGAGGTGAAGACGATCATGAAGACAACATTGATGATAATGTCTATGAAAATAGTGATCCTGAAATATCTGATGAGAAGGATGATGATTATCTCGACGTTCCCACATATTTCACCAGCGAGTTTCCTTCTGCAAGTGATGCGAAGAAAGGCAGAAGACGTCAAGAACTCTCTTTACATATTTCCCGAAGACCCGATGAACTTGATGATAGACTCAAATATTTGATTGACCCGCAAAAACGTGGGTATTTCTCGAGCATTGTAGAGACATCTTCAATTATTAGTAAACTGAAGAAACGGGAATCAATAGCATAATGTAATGAACTGCTTTCTCCTGAAATTGTAATTACAAAATAATAATAAATTATTACTATTATGCAATAAATGTTTTTTGTTTGTTTTTCTGTCTTGTATCCTTTTTTTCCCCACAACTTCAAAGTGGTGCTGTGAGCACGCGACTATTAACAGAAATATCTGCAAATAGAATTTAAAACAAAGACTTTAGTATAAAAATGCATGGATAGTTGACTGCATCATACAAAATGTTAAATCAGTCAACATGTACAAATTTTGGAGATGGCTAATGAATGTAATTTGTATATGTTTGGAAGTGGGTACAAACCAAAGGATTGATCGAAGGAACAAACGAGGGACTGGCTTTGATCGAAGGGTTAGTGAGTAATGGTGAGGATTATGAAGGAATGATGTTTGAGAAGAGCACGAATGATTATGGCCCTAGCTGCCCTCGTACATTCTAAGTCTCAAGGGCCTGTTGGTTCGTAAACCATAGACAGCTATGCTTTTAAAAGTGTTGGTAGATGTTGATCCATACTATGATTATATCATACTTAATTAGAGAGTCGTTATTCATATTATGGGCTTGGATTGGTCACATATACATACATATAAATAATCTGTGTACCATATTTATGTCAACAAAACAGACGAGGTAGAGAATAATTTGCAAATTCCGACATTGTGTAATAATTATACTTCAAGAGAGTGGACCGGAAATTAAGTGAGAGAACTTTTATCATGGTTCCGCGATACCCTATGTACAATTTCGGTACGAATTAACAAAAAATACTGAAATGTTTTACATAAAAAAAATATATATATATTCGAATAATAAATACATATTTTCGATTTGATGTACGTAATGCCTATAAAATGTAATATGGCTTCCAGAAACAGACATATTTGCTTGAATCTAGAAATGATACTTTCAAACTGAATGTCATGTTCCTGTCTCCAAAGAGTTCGCGAATTATATTCGCCTTCCTAAATGCCTGTAAATATTAGCTTGTTTACGAGCTGATTTGCGAAAATCAATGTGAGCCTAGGCACATATGATTCAAATCCAAACTGAAAATAACGAAATTTTTAAATACAACATTTGACTTTAAAATGTTTTTAAAATGGTACATATATTAATTTTAAACTGATAAAGTTATCCAGTAAATGTGGTCACGAGCCATATATGCAATGAGTGAAAAAAATATATAACAAAGTGTTAATTCATTAAAAATTTTCTGTAATTGTATTGCCTCTTCGTTTGGCGGCAAAATTAATATATTTGATGACTGCCTTACTATCTTTGCTTAAAATAAGTGGTTAGAGCACCTCACTTCTGTTCGAGACGTTGTGGGTTCAAATTCCCATCTCTATATTAGTATTTTTTCTTTTTTTTTTAATATACCAAGTGACATGGAAAAATTGTAAAATTTACATATTTAACTTTTATAAACCCTATTTTGCATTAAAAAATTCATTTTTAATACATTTTAATGTAATTTTTTTAAGGATTTGTGCTTTTTTTAATATGATAATAAAATGATATTTAATTAAAATATTTGTAATTATTTATAAATGCATCGATTCCTATATATATTATCGTTTTACGATTGTTTTGACAAGGTTGGCTGCCCTGATGTACATGCTGCTTGCAATCTCGACGCCAGTTATCTAAATAAATAAAAAATGTAATGAAAAAGTTATTTTATTTTTAAGGTACTCTTTTTATAATAATATTTTTAAAAAGAAAAAATTTACTTAAAAGAAATGCTTGAAAAGAAAAATCATACCTAAATAGAATTGTTACTATATGTAAAAATACTTATTGCATGTATCTGACTGTATGGAAAAAAATTCTTATTGCCGGTCTACATAATTCTGGGATAGTCAAAAATACTTATATAAAAATTATTACCAAGCATTAGAATATTACAACAAAATATTTATTCGTTTCCCCCATACACATGTTATTGCTTCTTTGGAACCCTTGTCACAGTAAATGTCATGATATCCGGGTGGTGTAAGGCGTCTGCATGCCGACCCAAGATTCAGCAGTTTGTTCCCGCCCTCCTTCAACCATATTTTGAGCTCCTAAATAAAAATCATCTCCCCTGGCAGCCAACTCTAGAACCAACATGGCAACCGAGCGAGAGCGACAACAACACTCCTAGCAGGTGATGGAGGACCAGTGGAAACCAAATGGTAGGGTATAATGAAGGTGGCACACTCTAGCAGCAATAAACAACATTACAGGGATCGGTGGTGCACTCTAGCGGACGATGAAAGAACTACAGAATGCAGCAGATGCGAAGGTGAGTAATTTAGAAATATAATGACCGGCGAAAATAATATAGCGGCCGGAAACAAGATGGCGGACAATATGGAATGACGGACAGCCAAGACGGAATGATAGACCATGAAAAAACAACACGGAATGATAGAGCATGAAAATACAAAACAGAATGATAGAGCATGAAAATACAAAACAGAATGATAGAGCATGAAGTGAAAAAAACAAAATGGAGGAAACAATATTGCTACCTACTGGCTATCAAGATGGTGGATTGCGGTCATGGTCAATGTCATCCAATATGGCGTCTGTGACATCATCCAATATGGCGTATCCGAGATGGCGGACGGTGTCATGGTGCCACAGCCCTCAGACCTTGTCCCCGAATGCCCATAACCCTACTACTGAAGTTGTAGGCTTGAAGCTCGGTGGTCACGGCTCGACACTGTGTACCTATGCTCCCCTGATCCACTAAATCTCCATACATCAATCCCATCGAACATGCGTGGGACATGATGGAACGGCGCCTGACATACAGCCCAACCCCAGCAACGACCATCGCCCAGCTACAAGAAGTACAGCGAGCGTGGGATGCTGTGTCTCAGAGAGACATTCAAGATTTGTACAAAAGGTTACATGCCAGAATTACTTCATGTGTGGCCGTTCGTGGTGGTTACACTCCTTACCAAGGTGTCTATGTGTTGCATTTACGGTTCTGGATGATCCACCGACTTGATGGTTTTGTCAGTCGCACATACCACTTCCTTCTTCTTGTGTAGCAGCTGTGGGGCAGATACGTGTTTTCATACAGGATATTCTTAAATGATTTTCCACCAGTATATTGNGGACGGCGCCTGAAATGCAGCCCAGCCCCAGCAACGACCATCGCCCAGTTACACGAAGTACAGCGAGCGTGGGATGCTGTGTCTCAGAGAGACATTCAAGATTTGTACAAAAGGTTACATGCCAGAATTNCATTTGAATTGTATTGTGTGTTAAATGCTCATTAATGCAGTGGATGTTTACGTTTCAATTTCGTATGTACCTTTTAGAATAATATACAATTGAACTATCTACAAAAACCGGAAATTTAAAGAAAATCTGAGATCAAATCGGTGTCAGCTTACATGAGAGACGAAATTATTACTGGCACATAGATGAAAATGTTACAAATACTTTTTTTTTCATATTTGCATTTAGCATTTATTTAAATATGCAGAAATACGTATGCATACACGAGCGTTATTTCAGATTCAGCATAATTGGTAGCCCTGCGTTACAATCAATAAATGTCGAAACTATCTTAACTCCAACGTAAACACAGCTATGATTATATAAAAATATTATTGTGTAGAATTAACGCAAAGCCGGTATAAGAAGTCCCGTGTTAACTTCAATATGAATCGGTCTTCAGTGTTGACGATCACCGATGATCCTTTCACAGACTTGTCCGCATTCTCTAACTGGAAGAACCTGTATACATTCTTTCACTCATAACGACTCGAAACCCGCGTCGCTCTATTGGCGTGCGTACATTCAGAACAAGCTGGACACAGGAAGAGCGACTTATTATAATAAACAGGTCCCCCTTCCACTTACAGAAGAGAGGAGAATGTAAGTCATTTTAATGACGTCAATTGATTACTTCAACTTCTCAAGGGAATGTGCCTTAGCAGAGCCAAAA